>LZPO01034969.1:77130-87743 GCA_001675575.1 Neotoma lepida
TCAAAACAGGAAGAGATGGGAGGCAGAGGCAGGTCTGTGAGTTCAAGGCCAGCCTGGTGTACATAGCAAGTTCCAGGACAGACAGGATTACATAGAAAGACCCTGTCTCAAAACAGACAAACAAACAAACAACAACAAAAACAGGAAAAGAAGGGGAGAGGCGGGGAGGAGGCAACCCAAGCTGTGTTCCTTGTCCCTAGCAAGGAGGGAAAATGTACCAGGATTTTTCTGCTCTCATCCATATTTACCCATGTGAGATTCTGTGGCATCTGCAGGGGGTCCACAGTCCCCTTGAAGCCTAAATGTGTTCCTCTGCCTAAGCTGCAATTACCATTGTGTCTCCGCCACCTTGGACACAGAGGCTCTGGGTCTGTACATGGCAGCAATGAATCAACGCAGTGTAGTGTGTCTGCTGGTTTGCTCTTCTTTCCAAAATGACTCCATCTCTCTCGTGCTCAGAGTCAGCTCTTCATCTTGTTCAGCCCCTCCCCCAGATCCCCCGACATCTTCCTTTGTCTCCTTCTGTGATTCGCTGGTTTCCACCCTGATTGGAGCAATAAAGTACAAATAGACTTTGCTCCCACAGTCATTAGTTTTCTGAATTTCTCCATGGCTCCTCTCTTCTGGGAAACTGAGAAATTGATCAGTGAAAATACACATTTCCCCTGAACCTAGTAAGGAGTCTTTTATCACGTCAACAGAAAACTTTTCATTTCAGAAAGAAATGGACAGGGGTTCTCTGAGGTGTTGTAAATTCTCGAGGATGTTGGCATGTACAAGCCCGCATCTGTGTGTGTTGGCGGGATATAAACTATTTTAAAGGAGTTCATTTTGAGCAATATCAGATTTTAATTATTATGATATTCTGTTTTGGTAAAAGGCAGCACCCCACTGCTAACATCTTCCAAAATGAGCAAGCCATTAGCTGGATGCTCTGAGCTCGGGAGTATGAGAACAAGCAATCAGAATTATAGTTGTCAGTATTTAATTAAAATACGCTTGCGACGCCCATCGTATTCTGAGAGCATGCGGCTGAAACATTCAGAGAAGACGTCCTCATCAATTAATAATTATTAAGGACACCCCAGCTGCAAAGCTATGTATGGGACAGTTGGGCAGAATGTCATCGGAAAGACTTCACCAGGCTTGCCCTGGATCAACCACAAGCTACCTGTCGTAATCATAAAATACAAGGCATGAAACACTGTGAGTTGGGGCTGAGGACTAGGGGGAGGCAGCAGAGTCCTGGGGGCACAGTACACATTCATGTTAGTCATTCAGTGTATATGCACACAGAGTGTATGCAGCATTTTGCAGCAGCTAGAGGTGGAGGCGATGGTCTGGGATAACCCAATAAGCGGCATGAAAATATCCGAGGTAGATTATATACTCCTTTGTGTTTACCTGGTCAAGTCTCAGACATCAATCATGTTTAACGTGCTTAGTGTCAGGCCTATTATAGGCCATCTAAAGCAAAGGTGGCACAGGCTCCTCACACGCTCTCTTGCTTTTGGCCCACCATGACCCTGATGTGATGCTGAAGACCACAGGACAGTGAGAACAATGATCAAGCTGACCCCAGAGTCAGCAAGGCCCCTGGAAATGAGCCTAGACAGGGGCCTCTACCTCTAACCTTCCACACCTGTGTTCTTCCATTTTTTTTTAAAGATTTCTTTTTATTATTTTTATATATGTGTGTGTGTGTCTGTATGTGTGTGCCACATGTATATGGATGCTGGTTGATGCCAGATGAGGACACCAGATCCTTAGGGACCTGAAGTTACAAGTGGTTGTGAGTCTCTGAACATGGGTACTAGGAACCAATCTTGGGGTCCTCTGGAAGAGCAGCAAACACTCTTAACCACTGAGTCTTCTCTTCAACCTGACAAACATGTGGGCTTGCATCTAGAAGACAAGGAAGTAGGGTCTGGGGAAAGGGCTCAGTCAGTAAAGGGCCTGCTGCACAAGCATGAGGGTCTGAGTTTGGATCCCCAGCCAGGCATGGAGGTGAGCACATACGTATATCCACAGCACCAGTGCAGGAGGTGACAACTACAGATCACTGGCCAGGAAACACAGCCAATCAGTGAGCACCAGGTTCAGTGAGAGACCCTGTCTCAGAAACTAAGATGGAGAGCTGTAGAGGAAGACATCCAGTGTCAAAAGCCGACTTCCACCTGTGTGCACACAAAAGTGCATGAACAACCTCACAAATGCTCACACAGGGAGACAAGCACACACAAAAGACAGAGTAAGGAAGTGGATTCTTCCAAGGGCTCACATTGTGAAGTATGATTACAGGGGGGAATCTATTAATTCAAGGAGAGAAGGGGGCTGAACAGGTGTCTTAGTGGTTAAAAGTATACTGCTTTTGTAGGAGACAGGATTTTGGTTCCCAGCACCAACATCTATAACTCCCAAACACCTGTAACTCCAGCTCCAGAGGATCCAGTGCTCTCTTCTGGCCTGCCCAGGCACCTGCATTCACACACACACACACACACACACACACACACACACACAATTTAAAATAAAATAAAACTTTTTGTAATGCCAAGCATGCTAGCATAAATCTTTAATCCCAGCACTCAGAAGGCAGAGGCAAGTGGATCTCTGTGAGTTCAAGGTCAGCCTGGTTTACATAGGGAGTTCCAGGCCAGCCAGGGCTACATAATGAGACTCTGTCTTAAATAAATAAATACATCTTTTTATCTTTAAGAAGAGGAAAGATAAACACGGATCCTGCACTGTTTGTGTATGCTGCCAAGTGTGTTCAGTAACATCCACCCAAGAAGGAAGATTGAGGAAGGTCAAATGGAACCTGCTTCCCTGTGGCTTGGAAGACGTACATGGAGCAAGAAATGCAAGAGGTGTGTATTAGGCAGGTTCTGCAGAGGAATAGAACTGATAGAATATATAGAAAGGGAATTTATTAGAATGGCTTACAGACTGTGGTCCAGCTAGTTCAACAATGGCTATCTACCAACAGAAAGTCCAAAAATTCAGTTGTCGTTCAGTCCACGAGGCTGGATGTCTTACCTGGTCTTCAGTATATGCCAGATTTCCAAAGAAGTCGGCTCTAATGCCAGTGAAGGAATGGACTTGCCAGCGAGAGCAAGAGCAGGTAAAGAGAACAAGTCTTCCATGTCCTTTCTATAGGCTGCCAGCAGAAGGTGTGGCCCAGATTAAAGATGGATCTTCCCACCTCAAAGATATGGATTAGAAGTGGGGTTTTTTTTGGTTTAATTCAGAAAAAAATAATCTCTCACAGGTGTGCCCAGTCATTTGGGTTTCAGTTAATTCCAAATGTAGTCAAGTTGATAACTTGTCTACAATAGTCGTCACAAGGTGCAAGTGTAAAGTAAGAGATATGCAGAGAAAATTTTGGAGTGGCTACAGAGGATGGCCAGCACACCCCAGTTAGGGGAGTCTGAGCCCTGTCTGATAAGGAGAATAGGGGATTAGCAGGTGATGTGGGGGTCAGTGGAAAGGGAGGACTTGCAGACCCTTGTGGTGATATATTTGTAATCTAAGAAATAAAGCTTGCCTGAAGATCAGAGGACAAAGCCAGCCAGAGTTAGCCACAGAAGTCAGGCAGTAGTAGCACACACCTTTAATCCTAGCACTCAGGAGGCATAGGCAGAGAGATCCGGCTGGATTTCTGTGTATTCAAGGCCACACTGGGCTACACGAGATTAATCCAGTCTAAAAGAGAAACAGCCAGGCAGTGGTAGCACACACCTTTAATTCCAGCACTTGGGAGTCACACGCCTTTAATCCCAGCACTAGGAAGGTTGAGACAGGAAGTGATATGGCTGGGCAGAGAAAGGAATATAAGGCGGGAGGAGACAGGAATTAGGCCCTTTCAGCTGAGGACTCAGAGCATTCAGTCTGAGGATTCGTGGAGACAGGATCTTCTCTTTTCAGCTGAGGAGTTGACGGAGAAGTGGCTGTGGCTTGTTTCCTCTGGTCTTTCAGCATTTACCCCAATATCTGGCTCCAGGTTTTTGTTATAAGACCATTCAGGATTTGTGCAACATCTGGTGCCCGATATGGAGCTTGAACCCATGACCCTGAGATTGAGAGTCTCATGTTCTACCTGGACTGTAAGAAGCATTATGGCATACAGAGCCTATAGCAAAATGTCATAAAGGCCTTGGCCTGCATTTGTTTTAGTCAGTTTTCATACCTATGACAAAATACCCGAGGAAATCAACTTAAGAAGAAGAAAGGTTTGTTTGGGGTCACATCTTTACAAGTTTCAATCCATGCTAACCTGGCTCTGCTGCCTTAGGACATGTGGCAAGACTGCATTAAGTTAGTGCGTTAGTTACCTTTCAATTGCTGTGGTAAGGCACCATGACCAAGGCAACTTATAAAGAAAGCACTTAATTTGAGGGCTCACAGTTCCACAGGGTTAGAGTCCGTGGCCATCATGGTGCTGGAGGAGTAGCTGAGCGCTTACCTGTGGAGGCAAGAGGCAAAGAGCAAGGGAGCTAACTGGAAATGTTGTGGACTTCTGAAACCTCAAAGCCCACCCTCCAATGACACACCTCCTCCAATAAGGCCACACCTCCTAATCCTTTCCAAACAGTTCCACCAACTGAGGACCAAACCTTCAAATATCTGAGCCTATGAGGCCACTCTCATTCAAACCTCCTGAAGTGGAGAGAGCATGGCAGAACAAAGGAGACAAAAAGAAAAAGCAGAGAGGCTGAGTCTGGTATCTCCTTCAGGAGCACATCCTCGACCTAACTTCCTCCCATGAGGCACCCCTTATTAAAGGTCCCACTACCTTCCACTGGCAGCACAGGCAGGGAGCCCAGCCTTCACCACACTGGGACTTTCCTGATGTAGACTAAAACAGAACTTAACAGATCTAGGCAATAACTGTCCTATGGAGCCCATGTCGTATGGGGTTAGGGCAAGTGCAGTAGATGGTTTTAAGTGGAAACATCCTGTGATTAGATTTGCATTTCTGGAAGTCTCTTTGCTATGGAGCAAATGGGCAAAAGGATCCAAATTGAGAAGCAGAGAGACCAGAGAACCTAGGAGATACACACACACACACACACACACACACACACACACACACACACACACACACACACACACACTGCTGAGTGGCCAACAGAGGACCATGGGTGAGCTAGGTGCTTCCCATCACAGGAATCTAAGAGGTGTTTTAAATATCTTAGTAAATTATTGATCACCCATTTGGACATTCATTTAATCAACCACTGGGCATGTTGTGAGGGCCCCCACTCTCTCCCACATTCATCTGTAATTAAGCACAATGCATCTCAGGAATAGACCCTTTTACCAACACATTAAGTCTGGTCAGAGCAGAATGAGATGCAAGTTGTTTGTTCAGCCCGTTTGGGGGTGAAACTACCTTCTAATTCTATTACTAAGTTCTGTGGGTGATGCATTTTAACCAAGAGGGACCATGGCTGCCCACAGCAGGCTCTTCTAACCCTGGAAGCCTCAGCAGAATCTGGGGTCAGAGGCAGATGCCTGGGTCCCAGGGGAGACCAAAGTACACAGAGTGGTGACAGTCCTAGGATCTTTTCTTTTAAAAGATTTATATAGCCGGGTGGTGGCGGCCCATGTCTTTAATCCCAGCACTCAGGAGGTAGAGGCAGGAGGATCTCTGAGTTCAAGGCCAGTCTGGTCTACAGATGAGGACAACCAGGGCTACACAGAGAAACCCTGACTCTGAAAACAAACAAAAAAATTATGTATTTTTATTTTATGCATATGACTGTTTTGCCTGGATGTATGTCTGTGCAACACATGTGTGTGGTGCTCACAAAGGTCAAAAAGGGGCATCATTAGAATTGGAGTTACAGACAGTTGTGAGCCACCATGTGGATGCTGGGAACCAAACCCAGGTTCTCTGCAGCCAATTCTCTTAACCTTTGAGCTGTCTTTCCAGCCCCAGCCCTGGGATCTCTATTTCAGAATGTCAAATCCCTGTTTAGCAGCCAGAATCTCCCCATACTTCCTGTAAGACGAGAAAGAAAGCTGGTGAGAATCCTGGCTAGGAAAAGGGCTGTTCCCCTTGAAGCTGGGATCTCCACCCCTCCCCACCTCTGCAGCTTTTTTTTTCCTAATTAGAAAATACATCATTATCCTGAAATCCTGGAAACTATAGAAAACACTTACATAAGGAGATACAGTTGCACACAATCATATCACTCAACATTTTGGAAATTTATATATACACAGTCTTCCACAAAATGGAAATCACGAGATTTTTGAACCTCCATTTTCCATAAGATAGCTTAAATACCTTTGTCTGTCATAAACACTCTTCTAAGACATCATTTTAATGGCCACCAAAGAGTCAAGTCAATGGCTTTGCCAAGTAGCTTGAACTCCTGTTATTGACAGCTAAGGTTTTTCCTAAGCTATACAGCTGTGGACATCTGTGTGTCACATAGACACGTTCCTTAGAATTGGTATGTCATCATTTGACCAGGCAAATGTTTTTCCTAAGTACAACAGACCACAGGAGCCCGGTGTCACATGTGTGTGTGTGTGTATGTGTGTGTGAGTGTGTGCATGTGTGTGTGAGAGTGTGAGTGTGTGTGACTGTGTGTGAGTGTGTGTGTGTGTGTGTGAGTGTGTGTATGTGTGTGTGAATGTGTGTGTGTGTGCATATGGAGGCCAGAGGAAACCTCAGATGTTGTTCCTCAGGAGTTGGTCATTTTACTTTCTTTTGAATGTGTTTCATTACATTTATTTATTTATGATGGGAGAGGAGATGTGTGCCAAGGCACATTCAGGAGGTCAGAGGACAACTTGGAAGAGTCAGTTCTCTCCTTCCACTGTGTGGATCCTGGGATCAAACTCAGATAGCCAGCCTAGCTGGCAAGTACTTTCACCTGCTGAACTGTCTTGTTGGTCCTCACCTTATCTTATGAGACAGGGTCTCTCACTGGATAAGCTGGCTGGCTAGCGAGCCCCAGGCACCCTCCTGTCTCCACTCTCCCAGTCCTGGGATTGCAAGGCTGTGCCATCATGCCTGGATTTTTTTAATGTGGTATCCTTGTTAGTTGTTATTGTCAACTTTACACAACCAAGAGTCACCAGAGAAGAGAGAGTCCCAACTGAGGGAATGCCCAGATCAGATTGGTCCATGGCCATATCTGTGGGGGAATTGTCCTAAGTGCTGAATACTGTGTGAGAGCACCAGTGGGCAGTGCACCTAAGTGGTTCTGGTTTGAATAAGAAAGCCAACTGAGCACAAGTCAGGGGAACAAGCCAGTAAGTAGTGTTCCTCCATGGGTTCAGCTCCTGTTCTTGCTTAGCATCTCCCATGACATCCCTGGGCGATGGACTATAAACTATAAAACGGAATAATCCCTCGTTCCCCAGTTGCTTCTGGTCCTGATGTTTATCACAGCAACAGAAAGCTAACCAGGACATACAGGTTCCCGGGCTCAAACTCAGGTATTCATATTTGCAGGACAAGCACTTTACAAACAACTGAGCCATCATCCCAGCTCCACCAACCATTCTCCAACAGCCGCAGGTAGTGGGGGGGGGGGTAGGAACACATGAGAAGACAGACTTCCTGCTCAGACCCTGGTGCAGTCATGCACCTACACACATACACATGTGCGCTGTGCACACAAATACAGAATGGGGAGAAACTGGATTGAGTGATCACAGTAAGGAGGAAGGAAGGACATTCTAGAGCAGGTACACAATGGAAAAGCCTGAGGACACTGTGAGCAAGGAAATAAGACAATCAGGAAAGGCCAAAGGCAGATCCCATGCATACAAGGGACGTGCAGCAGTCATATCCATAGAGACACAACACAAAAATGGAGGCTGCCAGGGCTGCTTCTCAGGGAGGACACACAGCACACAGGCTGTGGGACAGGAGAAGTCCTGACATTTAAACAAAACTAATGAAATACTGGCCAATTCTGGCTTCACAGAAATTCATGAGGTATCTAGAAGTCAGTTCCTAGTGATAGAAAGTACAATGGGAGCTGCCAGGACCTGGAGAAGGGAGGAACGACAGACTGCTGAGGACAGAGTTTCAGGTCTGCAGCATTAAAGGGCTCTGGAAGCAGACAGTAGTGATGGGTACACAGCCAAAGCATGCATGTGTGGAATAAGAAGCTTTAAGTGGTCAAGGGCTGTGCATGCCGTTCAGGGGAAGAGGGTTTGCGGTCCATGCTCAAGGCCCTGGGGTTAAGCCTTAGCATTACCCCTCCTTGCAGAAAATAGGAAATGATTTTTTCTTCCTTTGTGACAGTCTGCTAATTCTGCCTTGAACATCAGTGCAATAGAGACGTACAAGGATTTACTAGTCTGGGCTAATAGAAGTTTTAAGGAACGCCCACCTGATACCACCAAGTAGTCTCAAAGTAGAAAGGGATCCTGGGCAGTGAGGCTGTCGAAATGTACAGCTCTAGATAGAGATGGCTCCATTCATTCCATAGAGTGAAGAGTTAGACTGTTGACTGCCAGCCACCAGCACTGTGAGCCAACACATTCAGGGAAGATTCATTTGTCCTCCAGGTGCGCCCATCTTCCCTGCCTTTAGCTGGGTGGGAAACAGAAAGACATTTGTTGTCTTGGGTATTACATTTTCTTATTAATACATGTTTTGCTCCAGTAGGATGCCGTCTATTAAGCCTGCAGGAGTCCCCCNGGGTGTTTCTGAGTTGTGCTGTGCACATGTGTGTGTGACAGCTCAGACAGCTCCTTACAACATTAGTTAGCACACTGTTTTGCTGTTTCAGACACACAGTAATGTGCACCTGTATTTTGCTCCTTTTTATATCTGAAAGAAATAAACTCATCACATACAACAAATAATGGACATTTACTTTGTTTCCAATTTGTGAGTGACTATAANGAATAATGTTGCTATGATCGTTTGTGTATANGTGCTTGGGTGGATATATTTTTTTCATTCTACTGGATATTTAACTAAAAGTAGAGTTGCTGAGTCATATGGTAACTCTTGAGATAGTTGAGAAATTGCCAAACTGGTTTCCACAGTGACTGACACGCCCACCAGCAATGGTAAGGATTCTTTCTCCTTGCTTGCCAACACTTCTTACTGTATGTTCTTTGATTCTAACCATTCTAACCAGGGACTGTGAACTGAAATCCCTGGGTATTGGTTTGCATTCTAAAGACGGGGGATTCTCATCATCTCCAGAAGCTCATTAGCTGTTTGGAGACTTGTCCATTTAAACCCTCTGTTGCTGGACATGGTGGCACATGCCTGTGATCTCAGCACTTGGAGGTTGAGGAAAAGAGGCCGGTGAGTCCCAAGCATAGCTTGACTCAAGGCAATAAGACAGTGATTGTGGCGTTTTGAATGAGAGTGTCCCTCCACAGGACCTGGCACTTGAATACTTGCACCCCAGTTGATGGTGCTGTTTGGAGAGGCTCAGGNGGTGTGGCCTTGCTGGAGGAAGTGTGTCATTGGAGGTGGGGTTGAGGATTCAGATCCTTAGCCACTTTCAGTTTGCTTCCTGCTTCCTGCTGTGGTCTGAGGTGTGAGTCCTCAGCTTCTATTCCGGCCACTATGCCTGCAGCCCGATGCTCCCAGTCTGCATTATGGACTCTCAGCTTCTCAAAACATATGCCCAAATAAACCCTTGTGGTGAAAACCTGTTCTTTCTAGTGTAATTTGGAGTGCTGGCTAGTGCTTGGATGAGGTTCCAGATGATGAATAGCTCAGAGGATTTGACGATCTCCATGGTGCTAACATATCAGGTGTCATCCAGAACTCGTGGAGAAGATGTCCAGGTGGGTGTGGTGATTCATGTTTGAGTCTGCAACCCTAGCACTCAAGAGGCAGATGCAGGAGGATATCAAGTTCAAGGCCAGCTTGCGTGAGACCTTGTCTCAGAAAAAACACATACATTTGGAACTTATAGAAGATAAGTTGCTTTAGTCATAGTGTCTCATCACAGCAATATCAAATGCACACCCCAGCAGCTCATTCAATACCAACTAGACAAATAATCTAATAAGAACAGATGGGAGGTGAGGACTGGAAAGATAGCTCAGAGTTTTAAGAATGCCTTGCTGCTCTTGCAGAGGACCAGAATTCAGTTCCCAGCACCTATGTCAGATGACTCACAACAGCCTATACCTCCAGCTCTAGGGTTCCAACGCCATCTGGCCTCCAAGAACACCTGAATTCATATGTGCACACACNTACACCCACACCTCCCCACACACCCGAATGGACAAAAATAAAAGAATATTTTTTAAATGGACAAAGGATTGGATGAGATGTGTGGCTCAATCATCAAAGTGCTTGCCTTGCAAGAATGAGGACCTGAGTTTCATCCCCAAGACTCAAACAAAACAAAACAAAAAAGCCAGGTATGAGTGCCTGCAANCCCAGTGCAGAGACAAGTGGATACCTAGTGTTTGCCTGTCTTTTTATTAAGTTCCAAAAGGATGTGTTTTTTCTGTGACAAGGTCTCACCCTCCTGCTTCTGCCTCCTGAGTGCTAGGGTTGCAGATGAAGCATGCACAAGTGGGCACCACCACATTCACCTGGGCATCTTCTCCATGAGTGCTGCATGGCACCTGACACTACAGTTAGCATCGTGGAGGAGAGC
>LZPO01034969.1:93844-143008 GCA_001675575.1 Neotoma lepida
CCCAGCACTCGAGAGGCAGAGGCAGGTGGATCTCTGTGAGTTCGAGGCCAGCCTGGGCTACAGAGTGAGTTCCAGAAAAGGCGCCAAAGCTACACAGAGAAACACTGTCTCGGAAAAAAAAAAAGTGGGTGGCTCCTGAGGACAGAACCCAAGGTTGTCCTTTGACCTCCATGAGCACTCACACATGTGCACCTGCATGTACATGAACATGTGCACGTGTGTGCATACACAGACACGTGAACTCACGCACTAATGACACTTTCATAAGTTATAGGACAGGAAACTTTGGCTAGTGGTTCGGCCAGAATCTGTGATATTGGGAAGATGAGGAGGGGCCGAGTTAACGCTCTGAGAAAAACAGACAAAGTCTCTACAGCAGGACATGAATTTGGATGATGCATAAAACTGACAAATGGAGATAAACTCAGAGAACTGGTTGTGGCAGCCTCTGAAGGAAGAGGGCTGGTGAGCAGGGTGTGACAGAGACACTTTCTAGGTCTGTTTTACTCTTTTGAGGACTATGAATGTCTGCGTTCTGTTAGAAATGTTTAAAATTCTCAGTGCAGGGGGAAGGGCGAGATGCTAGCTACTGCTTTCTTGAGAAAGGAGGAGGCCGAGTGCNCGGATGAGACAACCCCTCCAGCCTCTGCAGGTTCTCTCTGACTTCGGCCTCATTAAGTCACAGGAGGGAGATGATCTCTATGAAGGACATCGAACCTGTAGGAGGTCCTCTGAGGCCATGCAGCCCTCCACCTGCCCCAGTGGCTGCCGCCATGAGAGCAAGTGGGGTGGCAGTCAGGGCCCAGGAAGCAGCAGGCACCTGTCACTGCTCAGAGTCCTCCCAGCAGGCCCGGTGGCCCTGGTGGAGGGGTCATAACTGGAAACAAAGCCCTGGGACAGACCTGAGTGGGGAAGGGGGTGGGGACATCCCTCAGCCTGTAGGCTTGAGTGCACTCCACCCTCATGATNCTCACTAGAAATCTGAGTACAGGTCAGTTTACTNCAGCAGCCGGAGACTGTCTGTCCTCTGAGGTCTTCAGCTCACCACTCCAATCTCTGACTCTGAAAAGACCTCAAGAGAAGAGTGCAGCCCCTGGAAAGGGGACTTGAGGAGCACAAGGAACATCAACAATGAGGCAAAGCTCCTGGGAANTTAGCTCCCGCTACACCTCTGCCCCACAGTCATTTCCCCCGAAGGGCTTATCCCTAGAATCAGGAAGGGTTTGAGGACAGCCCCAGGAAACTCAAGGTTCATGGGTAAGGAGCTTATTACCAAGTCCTGACAACTCCAGATACCCCAGAGCTCNGCACCTTTACAAAGAGAAGTGATGAAAGGTTAAAATAACATGGTTACTTGTGGGACTGAGGACATAGTTCAGTTGGTAGAGTGCTTGCCTCACAAGCAAGAAGCCCTGGGTTCCGTCACAGCATAAACTGGATGTGGTGGTGCATGCCTGTAATCTGGCACATGAGAAGTAGAAGCAGAAAGACCAGAAGTTCAAGGACATCCTCAGTTACACAGAGAGTGAGAGACCAGCCTGGGTTGCACGGGACAGTGTGACTTCTGCGCAGAGTGGCAGGTGACCTTACATGGTTCCCTCTAGCCCTCTTTCAAAGGGTGGTGGTGTCAAGTTATGTTGGGTCTTCACAAGTAAAAACCACACTTGAGATGCTGTCATGGAAACTGGATGTCAAGGGAGGATCTCTCACACTACCTTCCTCCCTGCTTTCTCTCCTTTCACTTATTTGTGGGTGCGTGTTTATCTTTGCATGTGTGCACCATGTTGTGGAGGACAACTTCCAAGAGTTGGTTCTCTCCACCATGCAGGTCCTAGGGATTGAACTCGAGTTGTCAGGACTTGGTAATAAGCTCCTTACCCATTGAGCCACCTCAGCAGCCCAAGGACATTTCTTACAGGAAGGCCTTTGAGTGACAGACTTGAACCCAGGAAGAAGCAAGGTTATTCCCACAGTCTCCTCAGAATGAACCTAACCAGTCCTGCTGATAGCATGCTAGAAGGTGTGTGTGTGTGTGTGTGTGTGTGCGTGTGCATGTGTGTGTACCTGTGTATGTGTTTGTGTGTGTGTGTGTGTGTGTGTGTGTGTGGTGTCCAAGGCTGCTTATGGGAAAATGATGACTAAACAAAGAAAATGAGCAGGTATATGAAAGATATCATTGTTCATGGTAAATACCCCAGAGGTTGCATCTTTTGACAATTGCACTCGCTTTCTAGAAACATCACATGCTGCTGGGTTCCACGAATGTANTTTGGGAAACACTAGCCAAGCATCAGGGGCTTGGGCATCTCTAGAACTGGTTTGCAATGCGCTTAGTGAGAACATGCGTCTTTGCTCTTCTTCACCCCCAAGCCCTCAACCCAAGATGCTAGCAGGGTGGACCAATCCTTTCAACCAGTGATTTCTGCTATTCACAAAATGCAGCTTTGTTTTTCTTTTTTTTTTAAAGATTTATCCTTATTTTTGGTTTTATGTCTCTTGGTGTATTGTTGTCAAAGGCCTATTGGATCTCCTGGAGCTTGAATTACAGGCAGTTGTGAGCACCCACTGGACATGGATACTGGGAACCAAACTCAGGTCTTTGCAAGAGNGGTACAGGCTCTTAGCTGCTGAGCAGTCTCTCCAGCCCCCATATCTTTGTGTTTGGTTTTTCATTTGTTTATTTGTTTGTTTGAACTGGTTTCCTTATTGAGGAATAAGAGTCTTGGGAAGTGGGACTTTAGATGACCCAATTCTTCTGGTTCTTCTGTGATTCCTTGGGTTTTTCTTCAGTTAAAAAAAAAGTGCACATTTTTGTGCCACATTAATTACCCTGACTGAGAATCACAGTGTTCCCCAACTTCATTCTCCAGCCACTTGTTGAGTCTCAACTATGCAGAGGCCTGATGCAAGCGCTTCAAGAGAAGCCCCTTCACCATCTGAAAGGTAGAGCGCAGGTCTCTGCTCACAGCAGGGGCTTCTCACACTGTCTAGGTGCTTCAGGGGCATGGGGGTGCAATCTCGGGAGCATCCCCACCCCTGTTCCCCGAGCCCGCTGTCTCTGCACACCCCAGCCAGGGGAGTCGTTAACCCTGTCTCCCTTCCTTGATTCATCCGTCTGTCTAACATCTATTTAATTAAGCAGCAGCTCTGAGTCAGGAACCAAGCTAGATGCTTGGACACAGTGGTGATCAAGACAGATGCCATCTCTGCCCTAGTGGAACTGACAATCCAACTTCTTATATGACTCCTTCCTGCCAGACTGCCATGTGTGGTCATTCAGGGCCATCACTGCACAAGAGTTGCTGGCCAATGGGGCAAACAGGAGCCAAAACCCACCCATTGCTCCATTCGCCAAGTGTCTCAGTCCATTTGTCCTGCTATATAACAAAATACCCAAGGCTGAATTATTTATAAACAACACAAAATGGTTATTTTCAGGGGTTGGAACCTGGGGCCTGAGGAGTCCAGTGAAATGCTGGCAGTTTATGTAGTCTGAGAAGGCTACTTCGCACTTCCAAGATGGCACCTTCCTCCAAAAGGGAGGAATGCTGTGTCCTCACAGGTGGAAGGTAGAAGGCCCAAGGGCCTTGATCACACTCACAAAGAAGGTGCCTTTCCAGCCCAATCAGCTCTTAAAGGGCCCTCCTCTTAATATAAGCACACTGGTGACACCTGAGCATTCGTGGGGCCGTGGTGCTAAGTTAGAAAGCATGGTGGCAAGGGTGCCTTGTTCTAACTTAGTGAAGTCTGAACCACATGCGCTCATGATGTTTTTGTCTAGTACCAATGCACCTGAGGGCTGTGACTGCGCCCATACATGGTTACAGCTTAGTGAGTGGCTTGTCAATGAATGACTAAGCTCTCACACCAATAATAGTAGCTACCGCAGGCATGGGCCCCACTTTCCCTAAGGCATTAAAATTAGAATATGTGGGAGGTGGGGAGAGAAAGGAGATAAGAAAAGCTCCCGGAGACTCTGATGCCTCCCCCAAGGGGGCAACCCTTCTTCTCATTTAGAAATCCATATTCCAACGGGAACTCCAAAAGACTTTATTCCCTCTCCTCCAAGGCCACAGGCTGTTCTCTTGTGTCTCACGTAAGTCCTTAGAGATGCACAGAAATGCAAGGACAGGCAGGGAGCTTGGGCCAGGACCCTCCTAGGACACCTGCCTTGGAGGCCCCACACTGCTGGAACTGGTTTCCTGGGCTCTGCATTCATGTTCTCTGATGAACTGGCAGGCCCTGGTTCAGAACTCAGGCACTGTCTACCTTGCAGCTTGCTGCCTGTCTCAGGGCCACCATGCCCCTGCCCAGCATGGTACTCACAAAGCTTCTGTTTCACCCTCAGGAAACTGGGCTGCCTGGGCCTCCCTGTAGACATCCCTGTGTTGACAGTCATGAGGAACCAAGTGTTTCCCTACAGCATTCAGAATAGTGAGGCTCCTTTTTGTTTTGATGATTTTATCATGTTTGCAATATGATCACAGTTGTCAGGAGGAACCTCAAAACATTTTGGGTAAATAGAGAATTTAGAATCACAGCAATGTGTTACCATCAGATGAATGAGTCCTATGGCCATCAAAGCGCAGTAGCCCCTGAGCCTAAGGTGCCCAGCTCTGTGCCTGGGGGCTTGCATGGACCGCAAAGAGGGAGCCTGCCAGATGCATCCCAACAATAAGAGAAGCTCACATCTATTCGAGATCTTTGAGGAAGGACAGAGTGGGCAGCCACAGCCGGGCAATGACATTGATCTGAAATGAAAGATTACTAAGAGCTGTAGTTTGGAGCTAAGAGCCAGACACGGCAGCTCATTCCTNTAATCTNGGCACTCAGGAGGCTGAGGCAGGAGGAATACTGTGAGTTCCAGGTCAGCCTAGGCTACAGAGTCAGACTGCCCCAAACACAAAGCACAAAGGGCCAGTGAGATGGATCAGTAGGTAAAGGCACTTGCTACCCAGCTTGACAACCTGACCTTCACCATTGGAGCCCATATAGTGGAAGGTAACTCCTGCCAGTGGACCTCACCTCTGCATACATGCCCTGGCACAAACACACCCACTCCACTCACCCTCCCATGTGAATGAATGAATGAATGAAGTGAAAATTGTATTTACTAAGAACTAGGGATTGGATAGATAGTAGAAATATCATGAACAGTAAACACAGTATGACCCACCACACATTGGGTTTCTTTTTTTATCTGAAAGAGATATTTTTTCCTGATTATAAGAGCTATATTTACCTACTAAAAATAGAAAATAAAGCACAGAAGTGTGTGAAAAGAATGGAAAATGTTCCCAATTCTAGCCTTGTGTGGATAGGCTGTTTGTATTTAGCTCATTCATGTAGACTCAGGGATGGACCTGCCAGCACAGCCTGAGTGGCTCCAAATCCTGAGCACTTGTGCCATGAGTGTGTCTCTGGCACTCTACACCCAGCATGAGCTCCCTAAAGCCACCTTGTGAGAAAAAGCCTGATTGTAGCTCCACATTCTGAACAGCACCCTTCTGACTTTTAAGGCTCAGGGTAGAATTTGTTTTCTGTGTTGGAGGTACTTCAACATGTGTGGCATGCTGTCCAATTGGTCAGCAAGCCCTGAGCATTCTAACAACAAAACATATTTCTAATCTGATCACCTCTTGCTACCTGCTGCGACACTTCCCTGGTCTATGTCATGGTCCCCTCTCATTCTCTCTGGCCTCCTGACTTTCTCCTTTTGTCTCTGATATATTCTTTGTACAGAAGACCCAGAGATCTTTTTTGAAAGATGCNTTGCTTTATTGTTTTTAATTATGTGTATGTGTGGTGGGTATAAGCATATGATCACAGATGCCCAAGGGCAGAGGCGTGAACTAGGTTTTTGTTTGTTTGTTTTGCTTTGTTTGAGACAGGTCTCTCTAGAGAACCCTGGCTGCCCAGGAACTTGCTCTGTAGACCAGGCTGGTATCAAACTCACAGAAATCCACTTGCCTCTGCCTCCTGAGTGCTGGGGTTAAAGATGTGAGCTACCACACCTGGCCTGAGTCAGCTGTTTTTTGTTTTTTGTTTTTTTTTCTGCTTCTGGTTTTCTGTTTTCCAAACATGTTCGACCCAAAGATCTGAAAAAATTTTAGCACACAAAGCAGACAGTACATTTTTTAAATGCTTCATTTTTTGATCTACAGTGATCATATAAATATGATTATACAATACAAGTGGCACAAGGAGAGTGAAAGTGAGTATCAATAAGCATCATGTGTTTGTCTTCCGCCTTCGGATGCAGCCAGCATTGCCTTAGCACTAACTCCAGGCGCCTGGCTTGCCACAGAACCTTCAGCACCATGGACAGCTACCAGAGCACCTGCAGGTGAGACTTGGCACAGTGAACGGGGTGGGTGAGACTGAAGGATGAGTACCCACCCTCTGCAAAAACAGGAAAAGAACATCTCAAGGGAAGAAACACCCTCTGTANAGACTCTGAAAATAGGGAAAGATTATGGCTTATTTGAAGACTTTTCAAAAAATCCACTGTGGGGGCTGGGGAGATGGTTTCCTGGAAGTGTGAAGACCTCAGTCTGGACCCCAGACTCCTTATAAAATCTGTAGAGTGCATGTGCAATCCCAGCACTTCTGTGAGAAGATAGAAGACAAAGACAGGAAAATCCACAGAAGCTAGGGGCCCAGCTAGCCTGGCATACACAGAGGCAAATGAGAGACACTGCTTCAAAACAAGGTGAGGCCCAACACCCAAGGTGTCCTCATCTATATACATGTGCCACGACATACACACACACATACATGCACACACACGCACACACACACACACATATATACATGCACACACACACACACACACACACACACACACGACTTTAAAAAGCCACTGTATTAACTACAGTGGAGATACCAAATACATGCCAGCAAGATGGTTCAGTAGATAAAATATGCTTGCTGCACAAGCCTGATCACCTGACCTTGATCTCTAAGATACACATAAGGGTGGATGGAGGGAGGCAGCTCCACATGGTCCACATGTACACCATGGCATGTGTGCCCACACTCATCAGACACACCTACACTCACTAATAATGAAATAAAATACTATAAAGAGCAGTGAAGCTTGAGAAGAGGGGTACAGATGATTAAGAACCATTAGGAGCCTAGACTTTATCCCAAGAGGTGTGGAAAGCCCCTGGGGTGTTATGGGATGAAGAGTGACTTAGCAATCATTTCCTTTCAGTGTCCTCTAACATATTGATATCAATATACTATAAGACATTTTTCTCTTGAGATTTTATTTTTAATTGTGTATTTTTGTGTGTGGGTATTTGTACATGAATGTGGGTGCTCATGAAGGCCAGGAGAGTATGTTGGATCCCTTGGAGCTGGAGTTAGAGAAGGTTGTGGGCTACTTAGTGAGAGCTGGGAACCAAACTCAAGTCCTCGACAAAAGCAACAAGCACTCTCTCCAGATTTCAGAATATTCTTCTCTTACTTTCCAGCAGGTAAAGACTTCCATGATACAAAATTGAAAGTAATCAGTGAAAAGACCATTTTACCTCTATTTTTTCCTGAAATGATCAACCAACATTATTCATTTCATATCCATATGTCCAGAGTTATATCTGCCTAGAAAGCAAATATATGCATATATATATATATATATGAACATAAGATTCATGCATAGATATTCCAACTTCATTGTTAAAAATAACAAATGCATACTTCACCCAGCCTTCAGCACTAGTTTTTTTTTCATTGATATCAACGTTTCTGGGCGTTCTTCCACAATGATTGTGCCCTTGGGACCCAGTGTCTTGGGCATGCTAGACAAATGGTTTACCTGAGTTATACCCCAACCCTCCCAAAATGGCGATACACCTTTGATTAGCACTGGAGATATCTCAGCTGTGCCAAAGTGTGTCTTTCTGTTTTTTATTATCTTTTCTTTTGTATTTTTTTCTATGCATATGTATGTGTTCATATATGTGCAGGTGTACATAAGTGTGTGGTTGCATTGTGAATGTGTGTGTGTGTGTGTGTGTGTGTGTGTGCCTGTGGGAGCCAGAGGACAACATCAAGTGTTTTTTTCTTTGAGGCAAGGTCTCTCTCACTGGGGTCTGGGGCTCACCAAGGCTAGGCTGCTGACTAGGAATCCCCCAGGGATTCTCCTGCCTCTGCTTCTCCATCCATCACTAGGATTACAAATCTACGCTACCACATCTGGCTTTCTAAAAAAGATGGATTTTATTTTTTAATTGTGTGTACAAGTATGTGGGGGTGTGTGAACATGAGTACAGGTGCCAATGGAGTCCAGAAGAGGGTATTGGCTCCCTTGGAACTGGAGTTACAGGTACTTGTAAAACTACTTGATGTGGTTGCAGAGAAGCAAACTCTGGTCTTCTGCAAGAACAGCAAATACTCTCAACTGCTGAGCCGTCTCTCCAGCATCCACACCTGGCTTTTTAATGTGGGTTCTGTGACTCAAACTCGGGTCCTTCAAGCACTTTACTGACTGAACATTGCCTCAGGCTTCATTATTTTTTCTTATAAGGTGTTGTCTTGCATCTTTAGGGTGTTCTTTTCTAAACTGTGTCTCATATTCACAGATCTCTCTCCCTCTCTTCACCTGTATCAGTATTCTCCAGAGAAACAGAAGCAGTAAGATAGCTGGATAGAAGATGGATGGGTGGATGGATGGATGAATGGGTAGATGGATGGATGATAGGCAGGCAAACAGATTGACAACAGATAGATGAGAGGGAATTGACAATCACAATCAGCAGACACNATTATGAAGGCTGAGAAGACCCACAGTAGCCATTTGCAAGCTGGTGACTCCAGGACCCCAGTCACACGGCCCAGTCTGAAGGAACGCCAGAATGAAGACAGCTAGTGTGTGATGTATAATCTGAGACTGAAGGACTGAGAATCTGAAGCTCAAAGCTTTGAGTTCTGATGCTCAAGACAAGAGAAGGGCCCCAGCCACACTGATGAGAGAGGAAAGGGACCTTTTGTTTTCTTCAGACCTCGTGATAATTGGCTGACACCCAGGAACATTGAGAGTGAGTCTCCCATTCGGCTTAGCTACTCACATGCCAGTGTTTCTGGAGGGGCCTTTACAATCACACTCCAAACTAGCCCTTCACCAGTTTTGTAGGTCCTGTTGGTAACTGAGACTAACCGTCGCCACACCTCATTCTTGGGTAACTTCGAAAATGTCAGGTAGACGGAGCTCAGTGCCTTGCTTACCTCAGACCTCCCTGGCCTGTACTGGACTTGGGAGTCTCACACGCTTCAATGGAGTAACGGAGGCTTTTCCCCTGTACTGGCTCTTAGACACCCATCTAAGCTTGTTGGAGGTTATATGCTGCAGAAAAGATGTTGGGACAAGTGCTGCTTGGGCCAGCCTCTCTCCTTTGTGTGGAACNCTATGGAGCCTGACCATCTCTCACTGTCCAGCTCTGTCTCTGTGTTGCTGCTGGCTAATACTTTTCTGTTAACAGTCCCTCCCAAGACAAGTTAGAGAACAATCAGTCAGGTGACCACATTGTCAGTCAGTCCAGAGGCTAGNGCCTGATCACCTTGATTAGATCTGAGCGTGCTCCAGGTCAGCAAAGCATGCACAAGCTGTTTCTCTGAGTGAGCAATTGTCTACGTTTATGGAACATGTACCCACTTTTTTTTCTTTTTCAACTTTCATGTGTATTTGGTATATATTCATGTGTATGCATGTTTGAGTGGGGGGGGCTGTGTGGTGTGTGGGTATAAATGTGTATGTGTGGTGTATGTGTGTGTATGTGTGTATGTATGTGTATGTGTGTATGTATGTGTGTGTGTATGTGTGTGTGTATGTGTGTGTGTGTGTGTGCTTGCGCAGGAGGAAGGCCAAGGTTGCTGATGGAAATCATCCTCAACCATTCTCCCACCTTTTTCATTGAGGCAGGGTTTCTCAATCAAACCCAGAGCTCACTGATATATCTAGTCTCACCAGCCAGCTGGCTCTGAGGATCCCCTGTCTCTGCTTTCTGATACTGGAATTACAGGTCATATCTGCCCTGCATTAAAATCATTCCTGGGATCTGAACCCCAGCCCTTGCACTTGCAAGGCAAGTGCTGTAAGCACTGAGCAGTATCCCTAGATCAAAAGCTAATTCTTGTTAGAACTGCATTTTAAGGGAGCCTCTAATCCAAAGTTGGAGCATCCATCCCACTCCCTACTAGTTGATTAGAGACCAGAGGGCTTTAAGCGCCATTGNTGTGTCTACTATCCTGCCGTCCTCCAGCCCCCACCCCCAGGTTTGGTTGGATAGGCTGTTTCATTGGCCAGCAATCTCCTCTCTCTGGAATAACTGCAAAATCTTTCAAGGCAGAAACTTC
Organism: Neotoma lepida; assembly: GCA_001675575.1. NCBI lineage: Eukaryota > Metazoa > Chordata > Mammalia > Rodentia > Cricetidae > Neotoma > Neotoma lepida. The sequence continues at coordinate 104,204 of LZPO01034969.1, forward strand.
CTTCTCTTCTTCTTTGCGTGTTTTATATCAACCCCCCCACAGTGCCAGGCACACTGGTGCTGATTAATTATTTTTTAAATACCTCACTGGGAAAGGACAGGTATTTATAACCTCTCTCTCCACCTGTCAAACAAAAAGGAAATACATATTGCTCAATGGCAGTCCTGCAAGCCAGTATATGCATGGGGTGGAGGCTGAGGGGAAGTGGTGGGCACGTTTGCTCTGTGCCTGCCCTCTAGACCTTCCCATGCCCCTGCTTGCAGAAGATTCCCATGGAATGCTGGAGGTGGTGGGCACAGGCTCTACACCTAATTGAGCAGTCACAGAAAAGCTGATTATAAAGACAGGGCATCCTCNGAGATCATGGACTTATTCTTCTTACTCTACTTAGTTAAGAGCTGTAAAGCGAGCTTGGCTTTCTCAAGGTCCATGTAGACCTGGGTGTGGAGCCCAGGCCTATTGTCCTTGCCTGGCTCTGTCCACGGCAATGCCTCCTCCTTTGTGAAATAGGGCCAGTGATCAGCATCTGGGATGCCCANGAGCACGCACACAGAGCTCTTAGTGCGGTACCTGGCACTGTTATTGCTCACTGTGTAGCAGGGACTATCACTATGGTGACTTGAAAGAGTAAAATTGGTCTCTCTGCAGGGCTAATGTCTACCTGTGTCACACACTTGTTAGGGTCTAGCAAACATCTGATGACGGTGACAAACAACTTTCTTATGTAACGTTCCTCTAAGGGTCCAAGTGAAGCAGGCCTGGTCTCCCTGTTTAAGATGAAAACAGCCTGTGTGGCTGGTTAGGTAAGACTTGAAATGCCCCCTGCCTCAATTTCCCCCTTTTGGTTCACATAATTTCGCCAGAGAAAGAAGATATGGAAAGCTTTGATTGATGGATTCATTAGGGCTTGGAAAGGGGCCTCTGGTCCTCAGAGCCAAGGGCTGTTATTTAAAGAACACTGATGGAAGAGACGAGTTAGGTATTCAAATCGCCCTCGGAGGACCAGCAAGTCAGCCAGTCATCGTGGGGTATTTAGAGAGCTAATTCCTTGCTTCAGTATTTAAGGCCTCCCAAAAAGCTACATCCATCTTCTAGGAAGAAAAAAAATGTTCTTGTGTCTTCCTGCTCTCCACAGATTATTTAGTGCTCTGATATTGACACCGCTTCTGTAGGAAGATTTAAAGACGAAAACGCAATGTGTTCGAACGCTGGTCATTTTTCACCGTCACTTAGTGACAGAAGAGCCTGGAGTCAACCACAGCAGATTTGTCTTTGGTGATATTGATCGTGGGCATGCGTGCACAGCTGTTCCCAAATCATTGACTCCCTCTACCAAGAGCCTCGAAGAGGTAGGGATAGGAGGGGCCAGGGGAGACCACGCCTCTAGATCTCTACTCTACCAGAGAGTCTGGGAGACTATTGCCAGGACCAGGCAGATGGTTGCCCGTTAAATACTCCACCATTTGATAGCATGGCCTGCTGTCCAATCATGATGGAAAACCCCTGCAGTGTGAGACCCAAAAGGGCTCAGTCAGTTCATACTGGGGCTTATTAAAAATTGCCAAGCTGGAGTTTATGGCTTCATTGACGTCCATCTCTCTTTTGGAAAAGCTTGTGGATGAGCAGCTCCCAGGCCCAGCCTCCTCCCAGAGGCTACTGGCTGGAGCATCACACCCTCTACTCTCTTTTCCAACCACAGGGGGTTCGAGGCCACTGTGTTCTGGACACTCTCTGAGCTTCTTTCTTCCCAAAGCCCACTGGGGAGAGCAAGAGGGGATGTAGGAGAAGAAGGGGCTGTGGGCAGTCAGGGTGGGGCACAGTGATCATTGCTCTGCATTGCACAGACGAAACTGCTACTGAAGAAGCCAGGGCTTGCCCCCAAACTACCCAGCTCTTCCCGAGTAATCACTTCCTTCCATCTACTCCCCATGGGCAAGCTTACCCTGGGTCACTTTCCTTCAAAACCAACTCCAGACACAAGGGTTTCCCTGTGAGCCTGACTTCTCTCCAGACCCTGATCTCCCACNAGTAAAACGTGACAGGTGGTGGGACCTGGCAAGAAGTCTCAGTGGCGGCACAAGTCTAGTGATCTGAGTTCAATCCCCAGACCCTGTGTGAAGGTGGAAGGCAAGAATCAACTCAATAAAGTTGTCCTCTGACTTCCATATGTGGACCATGGTACATGCACATGCATTCACGCTTGTGCACGTGAGTGCATGTGCACACACACATGTGCACGCACGCGCACACATACACACACACACATACACACACACACACACACACGGAGAGAGGGGCACAGCTGGGTACACATTGGAAACACAGCTCCTAGGAAAGTGGCTGAAGTGAATTTTGATACAAATTTAGGGTCCCAGCTCTCCATCCGCTCATGTCTAGCTATCATCTATCTGCTGGTGGACAGAGGGCTCCCAAGGGCTCTGCCCCCAGTGGAAGCCATCAAAGAGCTTTAAGAACCTTGGGTCCTGTGGAAGACAGAGCTCCAGGTCTGACATCTGGGCTGTAGATGCTGAGAATTCGTAAGAGAGCCATCTCTCACTGTCAGACAGCTTTCCTCAATATTTAGTCTACATCCACTATTCCTAAATTCCCATCAATCATTCCTCCTCAGGTTCCGCTAAGTCATCACTGCCTCTGCCCGTGACTCTAGCCTTTTCAATGCTGGTCTACCCTTTCCACATGATGCCTGTCCAGACACTTCAAAGGCAATCAGGAGACGCAGTCTCACTCCCTGTCCTGCCTCTGCCATAGACACACAGGTTTTTGAGAAGAGGCAAGGCCTTATTCTTTCTTCTTATTTGACCAATAGAAAATATGAGACCCAGAAAGGATGCCATCTCAACAAGGTTTCCAAGTTTCAGAAGAGTTTGGCCTTGTAGAAATGAATATAAAATTAAACAGACTTTCATAAGTTTTCAGGTTTTAGTGGGTAAGATAATGCCTATAGGTCTGAGAAGTCAGCTCAGTTGGTAAAATGCCTGAGTTCGACATCCAGGATGCACACAAAAAATAAATAAACAAAGCCAAAGGCTCACACCTATAATCCTAGTACTGGGGAGGAAGAGAGGGGCAGATCCCCAGGGTTGTTAGCCAGCCGAATGTTTGTGTCATGTTCCAGGTGGAGAGAGACCCTGTCACAACAACAACAACAACAACAAACAAAAACAAATGGGTAGTTCCTAAAGAATAACATCCACATGTGCGCATACCTGCACACACACAATAATATGTGCTGCTGTCACTGTGAAGGTCACTTGTCCTTGCAGTGGTCCTTAGAGGCAGGTGTGGCCAAGGCTCAGAGACATTAAAGGCCTTCTNCACAGACACACACCAAGCTATAGGCAGAGCTGGGTTTCCAGTCTATTCCTCCTAAATTTAAAGTCCATCACTTCTGTCTTGACGACATTTGCAAGTCAACAAAGTGACAACAAGTCACCAAACGCCAAATTCTAAAGATGAGAACAAAGTGAAAGAGCTCCTTAGGAACCAAATCATTCAGCTGTGGTGCCAGGAATGAAGGGCACAGCAGTCCCCTGGGCATCCCAAGACAAGGATATCAGGGACTCTTGGTACCACAATGTCTGGTGGAGAAGATACACAGTAGATGCTTTTAAATGACAGAGACAGTGAAAAATGACCTTATCAAAGGGAAGACTGCATATTCTAGCACATGCCTCTCTGCTAGCACAAGGGAGAAGAGAGGGAGTGTCAATGTCACCCCAGACTGACCAGAAATCTGCCCCAATTTATCTAGAATATGTTGGCAGTGTCACAGGGAAGTGGGATAAAGGCTCAGAACTACCCCTTCTCTACTTTTAGTTAGTTTCAGCCTCCTCTCCCAACACCTCAGCAAGGACTGTCCCCAAGCCCTTCCTCAAGGATGTTGGGGTGAGGCCTGGGTTTCCTGTCCCCCTCAGACCCAGCCATTCTGTGAATACACCTTGCTTGTAAAACTGGTAGCCTCAGTGTGTTGTGGAATATTATTTTAAGATGTGTTATGTTTGTTTTTGCTATGGAACATTTGTTAATGATGCGAAGATGTGTTGCATTCTTTTATGTTGCATTTATCTCTGTGAAACTGTGATATTTTGCCTGTGTAAAACACCTGATTGATCTAATAAAGATCTAAATGGCCAATAGTGAGGCAGGAGAAAGGATGGGGGGCTGGCAGGCAGAGAGAATAAAGAGGAGGAGAAATCTGGGAAATGAGATCTAGGAGGGAGAGAAGGAGGAGGACTCCAGGAGCCAGCCACCCAGCTACACAGCAAGCCACGGAGAAAGAAGTAAAGAAAGGTCTATAGGATAAAGATAAAAGCCCAGAGGCAAAAGGTAGATGGGATAATTTAAGAAATGCTGGCTAGAAATAAGCCAAGCTAAGGCCAGACATTTATAAGTAAGAATAAGCCTCTGCATGTTTATTTGGGAGCTGGGTGGTGGGCCCCGCAAAGAGCCAAAAGAGTAAAACACAACCAACTATATCAGTGATTGGCATATCACATGTCAGTATCTTGCTGCTTCAGAGTTAACCAGCTGACCTAGAGTTCCTGACCAGCCAGCCAGACTTGACCCTAGATGGTCATCACTCTGGGACCTGCTACCCAGAAACACTATTCTGGCANCAAGTGCATCCAAACAGAGCAGGATCCCCCCCCCTTGTTTTATTTATTTATTGTATGCATGCTTGCATTGGTGCATACCTGGAGATCAGAGGACAACTTTCAGAAGTCAGTTCTCTTCTGCCACATATGGGTCCCAGGGATGGGACTCAGACTGGCAGAATTAGCAGCAAGTGCTTTCACCTGCTGAGTGAGTCCTTTCCCCAGGCCCTTTCTTACTTTTCTTATCATCAATGTTCTCTGTCCCATTAACTTGAACCTCTGACTGTCTCCTATTGACCTCTTGCTGTTGTTGTAGGGAGAATTTTTGTTGTTTGTTTTGAGATAGGGTAGCCGAGGCTAACCTTGAACTCCCAATGTAGCCAAGAATAACCTTGAACTTCTGATCTTCCCACCTCCATCTGTCCAACGCTGGGATTACAGGCATGTGTTCAGTTTATGAAATGCTGGGGATTCACATATCTAGGCAAGCTCTCTGCCAACCGAGCTATATTCAAGACCTGATGGTGCTGTTTTAACCCNTATCTGTGTTTTTGGATATACAAGCATTCAAGGGATGTCTTCCTAGAACAGCATCTAATTGCGACACTATCTTCTCAATTCTGTGGAGAAAAGTGGTCCTGGCAACCCACTGAAGTGTCCTCAAAAGTGTAAATACCAAGACAGGGGACCTTTCCAGTCAGATGCCTGCGATGGAGAAGAGCCTCAAAAAATCTGCTCCAGATTTTCTTCAGAGCAGAAATGGTACTGGCATCTCCAAGCAAGGCTGAGCAAAGCACCTTCACAGAGGGGTGCAGCCAGATCCCCGCTTTCCTGCTCTCTGGAGCCCATTTCCAAAACCTGCTGTTTCCCTCACTGGATCCAGAAAACAGAGTGCCTGTCAGTCATCCTGACTGGCCTGCCTCCCAGAGCTCACCAGGGGCCATCCTGTCCTAGCCTTGCTGCCCTGCCTGGGGATGAAGATTCCGGGAACTGAGCTTCCAGCTTCCAAGAGGTCAGGATGACTCTGAGAAGGAATTCCCAGGCATTAATTTTCCATTTTTCCAGACAAAGGGTCCAAGGCTCTAGAGACCTAGGTGGTCCAGCACGGTGTCTCAGGGGTATCCTAGCAGGGCAGAGGTAGAGGTGGGCTCCTGCCATGGGAATGTTTGCCTCCTCTGCAAGCTTGGCTATTTTCCATGGAACCTCTGGCTAAGCTTGCTCTGCCCAAGCCTCTTGCAGCATTATTTCTGCATTGTTCTATCTCTGGGGAATATCCTGTTTTAGACTTTCTTCCCAATTGAATTTGTCTTCCTCCCTGTGAGCCAAATCTTATTTTGTTATTTTTTTCATCGATGTCTTTAGCCCCCTTTGAGGCATCTGCTTCACTCTTCTGCCTTCTTGGTGACGGCAACACCTCCCAATTAAGAATTGTATGCAAATTTCATTAGTGTGCTGTTGACTCCGTCTTCCTGATCATTATTAAAGATGTTAAATGAGAAATGAACAAACATTGGTTGCACACATCTTCAGCAGGGCTTCGCTCTGTTACCTGTCGTGTGTGTGTGTGTGTGTGTGTGTGTGTGTGTGTGTGTGTGTGTGTGTGTGTGTGTGTGTGTTCATTCCATTTGGCAAGGAAGCTCTTTTTCATCCTGGGGTGAATTCATTTTGCAATGAAAGTTGCATAATACATTATGGCAAATGTTTTAATAAAACCTAATCTTATCACTATCTACTGTTCCTCCTGTATAGGTGGACTCAGCAGAGAGAGAACACGCTTAGGTGACTTGTTTGCCTTCCATAGAAACTGAGGAGTTCATGGTCTCCAGGACACCAGCTGAGTTTCCTTGAATATCTCTGTATTTCTTGGTTGGCCAACAAGAGCATGTGCTAAATATCTTTGGATGCAGGCTTTCCCTTTGCTGGGATGAGATGTCAAAGTAGAAAAACATGGTTGTGTTAGTTCATTTTCTGTTGCAACAAAACACTCAAGGCTGGAAACTTTAAAAAGAAAAGAGGTTAGAGCTAGCTAGCAGCTTTGGAGACTGTTAAGACCATGCTTTGGCAGCTCCATTGATGTGGCCTCTGGTGGAAGGCATGGCAATGGAATCATGGTTGTGATATATGTAAGAGGGATCGCTCAGGGAGACAGGAAGTCAAGAAATGAGCAAACAGTCCAATAGTCAGACTTATTCCTTTGTATTGGCTCACTGTGGAGAGCTGGAGTCCCAAAAGAACTCACCTAATCCTTCTGAGAGTAATGCCCCCATGACTTAACCACCTCCCACTACACCCCACCTTTTAGAGGTCCCACCACTTCAGCCTTGCCCCACATGAACCCTTGGAAATTGTACTCAAGCCACAGCTGAGGCGCTTGTTCTCAAGAATCTCACAGTCCAGCTAATTGAAGGGAATATTCCCGCCCACAGGCTCAGGGCACCCAGAGAGAGAGAGAAAATTAGGATTCTGTGGAAAACAATACAAAGTCAGGGGCAGGACACACACTAAAACATTCAAGCATGTCTTAATATTTTTATTTATTTTATTTTATTTGTGTGTGGTGTGTGTGTGTGTGTGTGTGTGTGTGTGTGTGTGTGTGTACCTGAGTGCAGGTGCCCTCAGAGGCCAGAAGAGGGCATTGGGTCTTCTGGAACTGGGGTTACAGGAGGCTGCAAGCCTTCTCAAGTGGATGCTGGGAACTGAACTCAGATCTTTGGCAACAGTGGTACATGTTCTAACCAATGAGCAATCCCTCCAGCTCCCATAAGCACGTTTTAAAACATGCTCTATACTGTGGTGTCTCCAGGCACTGCTAACCCAGTGTGGACAGTTGCAGCATTTGCTGCTCTTATCTTCTCCTTCCTTTTTTTCTCTCTCCTTTTTGGTTGTAACATTCTTTTAAATTTTTATTGTGTTTTTTATTATTTAATGTCTGTATGTACAGGTGTGTGGGCATGCATGCCATGGCACACATGTGGAGGTCAGAAGACAACTTGTACGAGTCTGTTCTCTCCTTCCACCATGTAAGTCCCAGGGATCAAACTCAGCTTGTCAGGCTTGACACAAGCGCCCTTATGCACCGGGTCATCTCGCTGGCCCCACTACTTCAAAATGCTCTGACCAGTTAAAAGCTTTCATTTTTTTAAGTAATGTTTATATTAATTTTTTTTAAAAGATAGAGTTTCTCTGTATAGCCCCAGCTCTCCTGGAACTCAGAGGACCACCTACCACAGCCTCCCAAGTGCTGGGATTAAAGGCATGCATCACCACGCCCGGCTCTTCTTTGAGAATTTCCTACAACATAGTTTGATCCTGTTCATTCCCCTCCTCCAACTCTCAGACCCTCCCCCACCTCCCTACCCACCCAATTTCCTGTCCTTTCCCTCCTTCTCTTAAAAGATTGGACTCTGTTGAGTCCAATTAGCGTTGGCCAGCTACTCCTGGGCATAGCACCTGCCTGGAATGTGGTTGACAGACCAGGTGTCACACCACTGAGGAAAACTAACCCACCCTCGCCCCCAGCAGCTATCAAATGCCAGTAGCTCCTCACCTAGGGGTGGAACTTCATTTCCACCTCCTCTTCTCCATGCTGGGGTCTTGGCTTGAGCTTGCACAGGTCTTGTGCATGCTGTCACAATCACTGTGAGTTCATCTGTGCACCCTCCCTGTTGTATCTGTAAAACACTATTTCCTTCCTTGGGGTCATCGACAACCTCTGGCTCTGACAATCCCCTCCCCTACTTCCAAGAAGCACACGGTGAACTTTGAGGGGAGGGGTGTGGTGCAGGCATCCCAATTAGGGCTGAACTCACCAAAGTCTCCTTTTCTCTTCACATTAACTAGCTGTGTTATTCAGATTTTCCTTGAAAAAAAATATTATCATAGCACTATTACAACACCTAACATACTTTTTAAAATTCCTTATAACAGTGTCTCTCTTCTGTCCCTTGGTTAACTTTTTGCCTGACTCCCCCCCCCCACCCAGTCAAAATAAAAGAAGTCTTTTTACAGTTGGGGTATTTGAATCAGGACCAAAATAAGGACATTTGGTAGACATGTCTTGGAAGTCTCTTACCTGCAATACAGCCTTTTAAAATGTCATTTGTGTGTTGAGGGCTCGTATGTCTCCTTTCCTGTAGAATTACAAATTGAGACTATTCTGAAAGGCATTTACTGTATAAACTATGAACATACAGAGATCTGCATCCAAACATGAAGTCTTAGGGTTGGAGGGGAACCTGGGGGTTACTTCTATAAACCAATTCATCCATCCAGATCCTCACCCCATCACAGAGGCCTCAGCAAGAAGAACCTGACATGTTTGACAGATGTGTCTCCCCTTCAATCTGCAGAGAAACCCATTTTGAGATTCTTGTAAATAGCACATCGTCCTTGCAGAGATAAGCAGCACTGCTCTGCTTAGTAAGCGCTTGTGTGTGTTCACACAGGTGCAAAATAGCTGTTGCCTGACATGTGCTATGCAGGGGAGGCTGGAAAGAGGGGAGAAGCCGGGTGGGGAAGAGCAAGGAAAGGGGGGGAGGAGGAGAGAACAAAAAGCGAAGACCAAAAGGAAGAGGGGTCTGCATCTCAAGGAGAGCCCCACTGTGGGGTTAGGACCCCGAGGGAAGCAGAGGTTAAGACAAAAATGACTGACGTCTATGGAGCTGCAATGTGGCCTCTGCACTTTATTTTATTATTTTTGAGATAAAATGTCATTGTGTTGCTAAGGCTGACCTTGAACTCTTGGGCCAAAGTTATTCTTCTGCCTCTTGAGCAGCTGAGGGGTGTGTGTGTGTGTGTGTGTGAGCTCACCATGCATGCTCGTGCAGGAGGACTACTATATCAGGTGTCCTGGAAATGCTGTCCACTTCCTTTGGGACAGGGTCTCTCCATGACCTCTATGAGATCATCAGTTAGGCTAGACTAACTGGCTAGTAAGCCCCATGGAATTTAGCATCTAAATTCACTAGGTCCCTATAGCAGAAAGGGAGGCAGGGCCAGTAAAGGGGCCACTCAGCTGAGATGGAATAGCTCAGTCATTATCCGACTGAATGGGGTGGGATCCTGCAGGACTCTGACATTGGTGAAGGACAGAGTCTTAGCTTTCTGAGCCCGAGTTTTCTGTCCCTGGGAGGACAGTTTGGTGCACACACAAAGCCCCCACGGCATAGGCTCTCCACCACATATCTGGCACCAAGCTGGATCTGCCCATGATCAAGGCTGAGCTCCATTTGCAAACTACAGGCAGACTGCCTGCTCATTCTGCTTCTGAAGACAGATCGTTGTATTAGGGGGAATTCTATGGATCCATTGGCTCTTGTAACAGGTTGACTGGAGGATAATAAAACCTTCGACTAAGCAGAAAAAGGGAACAGGCTGACCCGTCAGAGGCTTCCTTGCTGCTGCCTTCCCAGCTTTGGGAGAGTGAATTTGAGACCAGCTCTTTCTCCCTTCCTGAGACATGTGTGATGTACTCTGATCATTTTGCATTTCCAGCCTCAGTTTTAGCCTTGATAATTTTCCCAAAATACCAAGTAGGTTAGGTAAGCCCTCCAGGGCCCTTGGAATCACAGGGCCTGATGTGCTGATGGTGCATGTGTTTACCCACGGGATCCAGGTGAGAAGAGCTCACTCCCTGCCCCTCCTCTCCTACCTCTGCCTCAGGGGTCCTCTCGCAAAACACAGAGAGAGGCAGATAAGAGAGGAGGGCCCCAGCCCCTTCCCGGAAGGGAAAGTGTCCTGTCAAAAAAGTATTGGTCCTGTCACTAGGGACTGGCAGGAGGGATGCAAGGAGCTATGAGCATCCTGTCAGGGTCAGTGAGCTTAATTCCTCTGGCTGTTGTGTTTTGTTTTGAGACAAGGCCTCCTGTAGTCCATGCTGGCTTGGAACTAGTTATGGGGCCAAGGACGATCTTGAACTTCTGATCCTTCTGCCTCCACCTCCCAAGTGCAGGGATTACAGACATGTACTGCCACACTGTGCTGTGCTGTGTATTAAACCCCGGGCTTCATGCATGTTAGATGAGGAGCCACTGAGCCACATCTTCAGCCCTTAGTTCTGTGTTTTTAGTGAGGCTTTCTATCCTCACAGTTGTCTTGGGCATCCATTCATTTCTGGTTCCTATTGAAATAAGATCACAAGACAGCTGCATCCAGCAGGGGTTCACTGTCCCCTTGTCTTTCCATCCCCCTCCTGGGCAAGCCCACTCTGAGCCCCTCCAGTGTTCTCTACCATGTGGTTTCCAGAGAAACACTGATGCTCTCCCAAGTCCATTAGAAACCTATTATTTAGAGCGGTCATCCTTTCTTCCTCCCAGGCCCCTCACCTCCCACCACGAAGATCCCCCTTCAGGAAGCTGGGTGTTAGGTTTCCTGTAGGGGAAGAGGTCCCTCTGCGTCCATCAAGTGACTGCACACAGCTGAGGCCCATGCGGGAAGCAGTCTGCTTGCTGTTTGGACGCTCCCGGTCACCTGTTTGGACAGAGCTCTCCATCCTGGCAGGGTAGAAAGGAAGAGAAGCGGAGGCCTTGGAAGCCAGCGCCTCCGTCAGAGCTCTTCACTATTGATCGCCATCAATCGATACCTTCTTTTCAATCAGCAAGCCTCATATTTCACCGTCTCTCCACAAGCCCCCAAAATAAACCCTGCCAGCAGCAAGAGTCCCTCCCCCATTACCGCTGGTATCTTCTCAAAGCCAACTTGAGTTTGTTTCCAGGTAGGGACATCCTTGCTGCTGACGCTGACCCCTGATATTGAAATGTGGAAGCCATGTCTTCTTTTTGAGGTTTTTAGCTTGCTTGTTTTTGTTGTTTTGTTTTGTTTTTGTTTTTGAGACAGAGTCTCCCTATGTAGCTCTGGCTGTACTGAAACTCACTCTGTAGACCAGGTTGGCCTCAAACTCACAGAGATCTGCCTGCCTCTGCCTCTCAAGTACTGGGATGAAAGGTGTGTGACACTACACTCGGCATTTTTATACATTTATATATGTATTTATTTATTTATTTATTTATTTATTTATTTGTGTGTGTGAATGTGTGTGCATATGTGTGCATTTGTGTGTATGTGGGGTGCACAGAAGTTAACATCAGGTTGCCTTTCCTCAATCCTTCTCCACCTTATTTTTTCATTTGTTTAATTACATTTTATTTACCTATTTTGTGTGTGCACACATGACAACCTGTGGGAGTTGGTTCTGTCCTTCCACAGTGTGGGTCCTGGGGATGGAATCTAGATCCTCAGGCTTGGTGGTGAGGGCCATTCTTTACCAGCTGAGCCATCTCACCAGGCCCTTACCTAATTTTTAATTTAATTTAATTTGTTGAGACAAGGTCTCTCACTGAACCTGAAGTTCACCATTTTAGCTAAGCTGGCTGACCAGTGAAGCCCCAGGATCCGCCCCTCTCCTCAGTGCTGGGTTTTAGGTGCCTGGCTCTGCACCTGGCTTTTTTCATGAGTTCTGGGGTTCCAAACCTAAGTTGGCATGCTTGGTCAGCAGGCACTTTACCCATTAAGCCATCTTCTCAGCCCAGAGTCACGTCTTTGCCATGAATAAGAACAGCGATGGTGACCCTGCAAAGCTCCGAAGTGACCCTACTCCTCCTCTGGCCAAAGCCCCCTGAGAGCTGATCCCAGTTTCTCCAATTACACTGTTGGTTTATTAATAATTTAGTCCAGAGCGAGGTTGTCTCTGCTGGCGAATGGCTTTGGGGCCTCAGGTTATTGAAATACTAATGCTACCCATTTATCAGTCCTTGCTGATGGAGTGTCAGAAGTTTCTGGAAGTTGCAAGAGATACAGAGCCATCCTACAAGGAAACTGTTGATTGACGGGAATCTGGGAGTGAGGAAATCCAGGTGTGTTGTTCCCCTGGCCTGGCTGCTGGCCCTGGACCCTCAAAGGGAAGAGTTTGGCTTAGACTGAAAAATCTCCTGGCACCTTGGGCAAAGTGGGGTAGCACAGCAAACTTAGTGGTTTAGATTTTAAATCTGGCACACGACCCCCTGTGAAGTCTCTTTATGGGTTCCGTGTCTGTCTGCCAACACGTGGGCTATGCAGCCAGAGTATAAGAGGACTCCCCAAGGTGTGGAGTCCACTCACAATGCTCAACCACAAACCAAGAACAGCAGCACCCTTCCTCCTTTCCAAGCTGTCTTCCAGTCTTCAAGGTGCTCAAGGGAAATAGTGTTAGGAGACTTTGCTGCCTCCCTCATGCCTGCTCATCTTCCTGAGGAAGATCCCAACACCCCCAGGCTCCAGTGAGAACTGAGCACTGAGAGTATTTTAGGGGATTTTGCTGTGTTTATTTTTATAGTCACCTTATATTTGTGGCCCGTTGTACTGTTTTTCCATTTGCCATGGTGATACATGCTTTCCTTTGAAAGAACATATATTTAAGTTAAACATCTCATGATTTGTACTAAAAATATCAAAGAAGTCTCAGTCTGTGGTGAATGGACACAGTGTTGGATGCAGAGGGGACCATGGTGTGCTGGGAGTTCAGGAAACCTGAATGTGTTTGAGCTGCCTAAGAAGATGCAGGTCTTGAAAACTGCCTTTCCTTGGTGCTCAGGCAGGGAGGGCTATGTGGGTTTCACTTAAGAGAGGCCGGGGGAAATAAGAACATCAGACATGCCAGCTTTATTAGTCATCAGGGAAAGGCACATCAAACCCCCTTGAGATAATCCCATAACCCCAGTATCTAGGGGGTAGATACAGGAGGAGGGTCAGAGTTCAAGGTCATCCTCAGATACACAGCAGAGGTCAAGGCCAGCTTGGGCTACATGAGACCCCATCTCAAAAAAAGAAACAAAACAAGCAAACAAACAAAAAAAACCAAAGCAAAAATCATGAGATACCATTGTGATGGTCAGTCTTGGTTGTCAACTTGACAGGACCTGGAATCAACTAAAAGGCCAGATGCCGGGCCTTCCTGTTCCTTGATCAGATTAGGTAAATCAGGATGACCCACCCTAAATGTGGGGGGCACTTTCTGAGGACAATCCAGACAAAAGAGGGAAGAAGGGGGCTTGCCCTGCCTGCTGGCCTTCTCTCGCTGGCAGGATCATCTACTCCGTCGTTGCTGTCACTACTGATTCCTTCCCTGATATTAGGACCCAGCTTCAGGCTTCCAGCATGGACTGAAGTCTAGCAGCCCTCCAGAAATCCTCTAGGCCTTCTGCACCAAACTGGGATCCTGGGGCATCCAACTCTACGTACAGAGTGGCTAGCGGCTCCTTCGCCTTCTCCGTGTGTGACAGCTATTGTTGGACGTCCATGGAAACCAATCCAGTAAATCTGCTTTAATTACATACTCATTCTCTCATTAAGGTTTCTCTGGAGAATGCTAATACACCAGTTCACACCCACTAGGACCCTAGGACGGCAGGAATGCCAACAGTACCAAGCATTGGTAGGAAGGGAGAGAAAGGATGTGGTGGCTGATCTTGGTTGTCACTGACTCACCAGGGAAGAGGGAACCTCAGTTGAGGAATTGCCTCCATCAGACTGGCCTGTGAGCACGTATGTGGGGGCATTTTCTTGATTGCTAATTGATATAGGAGGGCCCAGTCCACTGAGGGACCTACCATTTTTAGGCAGATGGGCCTAGACTGGGTAAGAAGAGTAGCCGAGCATGAGCTGGAGAGAGCCAGTAAGCAGTGTTGCTCTTTGGAGTCTACTTCAAGCCCATGCCTTGGGTTCCTGCTCTGACTTCCCTCAATGATGGGCTGGAACTTGTAAGATGAAATAAGTGCTTTCCGTCCCAAGTTGTTTTTGGTCATGGTGTTTATCACATCAATGGAAAGCCAACTAGGACAATTGAGGATCTGCACGCTCCACTGGTGAGGGTGTAAAACGATGTGGCCACTTTGCAAAACAGACCGGCAGTTCCCCACAAAGAGAAAGCATAGTTATCATTTGTGCCTGCAATTCCACGCCCATGAGAAATCTTGTACAAGGCGTGTTCCTAGCCCAATGAAGGAACAGCCCAAGTGTCCTCCAGCAGAGGCCAAACAAAACATGGTGTCTATCTGCACAAGAGGATATTAAAAGGGGATTGTGGAGGCATCCATGGGACCACNCGTATAAACTCGAAACTCTAATGCTAAGGGAAGCCAGTCAGTCCCCACGTGCCTGAGTCTGACTCAGTGAACTGTCCAGAGCAAACAAAGCTATAGAGACAGAAAGTAGATTGATGGTTGCCAGGGACTGCCTAATGACGGGGTGGGTCGCTTGGGGGTGATTGGGAAGGGTGGCAAACTAAAGGGAGTGGGGTTTCTTTTTAGGATAATGAAATTGTTCTAAATTGATTGTGCTGATGGCTGAGCAACCGTGGGAATATGCTAAAAGCCATTGAATAGTACAACTGAAGTGGATGGATCGGAGAGTGTGTGAATTATGGCTCAATAAGAACTGGAGAAAGAGCTCTGACTAATTTAGTGGTTATTTGTGTGACTTAGAAAGGTTTGGGAGATGTTGTCATTTGGAGCTTATTAAATCTGGGGGATGCTATTTTCTGGTTGGGCTGTGTCCTGGGTGTGGCTCAGCTCCTGTGGCTAGCTGGACTATAGCCAGGGTTTTGCCAACTGTTGATTCTTGACTCAGTAGAGGTTACTCCAGGGCCCCAAAGCCATGACCATGTGGACCCTTTGGGCCTGAGTCTTATATTCGGCAGACTAGAATATGAGCATGCCCAGTTAGGGAGAAAGGAATGGAAGTGTGTTCTGGGCAGGGGAGCAGCACAGGCAGGCAGAGCAACAGGGGCACGGGGTGGGGTATGGCTCATGTACCAGCAACAGCAAGTGGCTGAGTCTGGGATAATGGGGTGCAGGATGGCGGAAGGAGGAGATCCCAAGAACTAGGGGCACTCGCCTCATGATGGTCCCTAGGAAGGACTCACTGGCCAGCTATCATTCAAGAACTTGAGTTTAAGTCTCCCAGAATGGTGATTCTTACCACATCTTCTTTGTGTCCATATAAGAAAAATGGGATCTGTATTAGTCACGTGTCTTGTCACTGTGACAAACCACCCAATGAAAGTGACTTAAAGATGGAAGGAAGGGGTTACCTGGGCTTACAGTTTGAGGGCACAGTCCATCCTGGCAGGAAGGCATGGCGGCAGGAGTGTGAGGTGGATGGTCACATTGCAGCTGCAGGCAGGAAGAGGGGAGAAATGAATGCTGGTACGTGGGTCACTTTCATCCTTTTCTTCAATCCATGACCCTAGTCCGTGGGTTGGTGCTGCCCAGAGGGAAGCTAACCTGGTCTAGATCACCCTCAGGCATGCCTAGAGGTTTGTCTCCCGGGTGATCAGCCCGTCAGGTTGACAATCAATATCAACCATCACAGAATTTATCCATCTTTCCACAGACTGTCGTACGACGCCGATACATGGGCCAATGCAATCAATCTGGAAGAAAAAAAGGAAAGGATTTGTTGGAAAACTAGTGTGAAAATTAACTTGATTGTCAGCTTAATGAGATTTGGAATCACCATGGAAACAGAACTCTGGGTGTGTGCATGGGGACTTCCTGGATTGGGCTAACCGAAGTGGGAAGGCCCAACCTGAGTGTGGGTGGCACTGGTCAATGGACTGGGGTCCGAGACGAGTGAACAGGGGAAAGCAGCTGACCACCAGCGTTTCTCTCTCTCTCTCTCTCTCTCTCTCTCTCTCTCTCTCTCTCTCGCTCTCTCTCTTTCCTGACTGTAGATACCATGTGATCAGCTGCTTCAGACGCCTGCTTCTTTGCCTTCCTGCCTTAAATCATGAGGCAAAAAAACCTTTCTCCTTTAAGTTGCCTCTGTCAGGTATATTCTCACAGAGACAAGCTAATTCACATAACCAGATTAGTCTGGCTGTCTCCTTAGTGCCTACCAGTCACAATAATAAATAGCTGATGCTTACTGACCCATTAGTGTGCCAGCCTCTGAGGCTCATTCAACAGAGGCTTAATTTCAACAAAGCTTTGTAGTGACCCATGAAGTATTGTCCCCATTTTATAGATGAGGGAACTGAGGCACGGAGCAGTTAAAGAGCCCAGTAAATGATGAATGGACCTTGTGTGTGTGGGGGGGGTGCTCTAGTTTCACTTCTGGTTGCTGTGATAGGACACCCTGGCAAAAAGCCATGTGGGAAAAGGTTTCCTTTAGCTCCTAACTCCAGGTTACAGCTCACCATGTGGGGCCGTCAAGCAGGAGCTTGAAGCAGCTGGCAACATCATAGCCAAAGTCAAGAGCAGAGTGAGGACACAAACCCAGAGAACGGTGTCACTCCCAGCGGGCTGGGCTATCCCCCATCAGTTAAGACAGTAAAGACAGTTCCCCACAGGCATGCCCAAGACCTGATTTAGACAGTCCCTCCTTGACACCCACTTCCCAGGTAATGCTAGGTTGTGTCAAGCTGACAAAACTAACCATGAGGCAGTTTAAACAAAATACAGGTGTTTCTTTACTTTCCTCCTTGCCATGACAAAAACCGAAAGAAGTGACTTAAGGGGAGGAA
Source organism: Neotoma lepida (assembly GCA_001675575.1). NCBI lineage: Eukaryota > Metazoa > Chordata > Mammalia > Rodentia > Cricetidae > Neotoma > Neotoma lepida. Next base: position 121,316 of record LZPO01034969.1, read on the forward strand.
AGATCTCTGTTGTGGAATATTATTTTAAGGTGTGTTACTTTTGTTTATGTTGTATTTGTTTAACTCTGTGAAGCTCTGTTACTGTGTCCGTCTGAAACACCTGATGGTCTAATAAAGCTCTGAACGGCCAGTAGTGAGGCAGGAGAGAGGATAGGCGGGGCTGGCAGGCAGAGAGAATATATAGAAGGAGAAACCTGGGAGGAGGAAAAAGAAGTAGCCAGAGAAGGAGGAGGACTTCAGGGCCAGCCACCTAGCTACACAGCCAGCCAGGGAGTAAGAGCAAGATTTACCAAAGTAAGAGAATGGGAAAGCCCAGAGGCAAAAGGTAGACGGGATAATTTAAATTAAGGAAAGCTGGCAAGAAACAAGCCAAGCTAAGGCTGGGCATTCATAAGAAATAATAAGCCTCCCTGTGTGATTTACTTGGGGGCTGGGTGGTGGACCCCCATAAAAGAGAAAAAACCAACCAACTACAGGTCTCTTTTGACTCTGGATTTGAGAAACAGTCTGTTGCAGCACGGAAGACATGGAGCTGGGGCTCCATCAATGGTGGCAGGAGCTTGTGTCAAGAGGGNTACATCTCAGGAGATCTGGGAGCTGGGGCCAGCTCTAAGCCTCAAAGGTCCACCCACATGACCCACCTCCACCAGTGATGCCTCCTGGCCCAAAGGTTCTGCAACCTTCCCAAACAGCACCCCCAGCTGGGGACTAGGAATTCAAACACACAAGCCTGTGGGGGACATGTCACATTCAAACTGACATATTGGACATATTAATTGTAGGTGTTATTTCCTATGGGTGGGTGACAAGGAAGAGAAAACAATGACAGCCATTCTGTGCTGGGGCCAGGCGTGGCTCCAAGTGCTTTGTATGTGTCATCTTGGGAAGTCCTGATGAGAGGACCGTAGGAAGATTTGGTATTGTTTTCTCTGTGGTATGAGGGGCAAATATAATTTTAATTCCATCCTTAACAATTATCCATCTTGGGGCCAAGGATGTGACTCGGTTGCCTCGAATGCATGAAGCCCTGGGCTCAATCCCCAGTGCTGCATAAAACTAGGCGTGGTGATACACACGTGTAATCCCAGCACTCCAAAAATACAGGCAGGAATGTCAAGAGTTCAAGGTCATTCTTGACTATGTAGTGAGTCTGTAGCCAGTCTGGGCTACATGAGACCCTGCATATAAAAACGTTGACCATCTTTTGCATGGTGTGCATGAGCAAAAGTGTGTCTCTGGTCTACGCCCAGGTCCCTCCTGTTTGACCAGTGTGTCCAATAATACACCAGCATCACGTAGTTACCATGGCTTTGTGAGATAATTAACGTAAGTGAGGGCCTGGCTTCCAGCCTGGGACAAGGCGGAGGAGCTGAGGACCACTTAGTGTGTCTCTCAAATGCCTCTGATTCCCTGACAATCACAGAGGTATTTAGGGGTGTCTATTCTGAGAAAGTACTTGTAAATGAGATAGGTCACTTCTGGTGCCATTGCCAAGGTTGGCCTTGAATGAGTTTGGGGCCTCTCTGAGTCCCTGTTTCCTTAGCTGGAAAGTGGAGACACATCACTAAGAGGAGCCAATGAAATGGTGGGAACTGGACAGCAGGAAACACCAGCACACACGTCAGTCAACAGCCATTCTTCCTGTCATCCACCCACAGACATTGATTGAACTTGCAAGGTGCCAAACACAGGTCTGGGCATCAGGATGCCACATGAATCAGACAGACAGACAAACAGACAGCACTATGGACTGTGTGTTCTGTCAGATGTTAAGTGTGGCAGAAGGGGTGTGTAGGAGGGGAAAGGCAGAGGGATCAGAGGGAGGGAGTGGGTGCTTCACTGTCACAAGCCAGGCCCTGGCTGGCCACCCCAAGCTGCTGAGGAAGCAATGGAGATTCTCCCAAAGTCTTAAATCCGGCATCTGGGAGTTGTGGGGATGAGGAGTAGAGGCCAGGGCCATGAAGGCTTCCTTCTCTCCACAGATGGGAGGCTGAAGCCGATGAAGGGAGATCTTGGCCTCCCATCTAAGCTGTTGTTATTGGTACTGTTGGTAGTAACAGTAGCCATGGTGATAGGTACCGCAGTTGTAGTAATAGTTACAGTAACAGCAGGATGTGTGAGAGTGGCTGCAGCAATAGCAGGAAGAGTGCTTTAGTAACTGTGGTAGTGTTAGCAGTTAGTGATAATGACTGTAGTAACACAGACAATAGTGACTACAGCACCTGGTTGCAGTGACAGCTGTGATGAGAGCAGTTAGCTCAATAACAGTTGTGGTAATAATGACTCTTGTATTACAGCGATGGCAGCTGTAGTAACAGTGACCACAGCAATGCTACTCATATGGTGACTGTGGTGATAGTGGCTAGATTAATAATGGTTGCAATGTTAGCCCCCACAGTAATAGCAGCTGTAGGAATAGCAGCTGTAGCAACAGTGACTGTAGTAACAGTGGCCATAGTGATACCTGTAGCAATACTAGCCCCAGTGACAGTGACCACAGCAATAGTGGTATGGAGGTTACAGGTATGGGCCAGACTCTCTATCCTCCTTCTAGCTGCGAAATCTAAGACTTTGGGATTTGTCCAGAATTGACCTCTAGTCCAACTCAACCCCCAGCCTGGCTCTTCTTCCTCAGGCTGGCCCAGCAAAGCAGAAGTCATGTCTTTACCAGGATTATTCTGAAAACATCTAGAGTGGTGGCAAAGGCTGGTCTAGATATAAGGATTGAAAACCCAGCTGGACTGGACTGTCCTGTTCTAACTCACAGAGGGGCCTCTTGCCAGGGCCCTAGCCCAAATATCCATCCACAAAACAGCCAAGGAGAGAGGCTCGGCCTGGGATCAGCCTGGCCATCAGAAAGGAACACAACTGTTTTCTAGCTCCTCTTTCTAAGGACTGCTCCCACACGCCAACCGCCAAGGTAGGCCTGCGGGACTGTCTTCAGCTTGGGAACTATTGCCCACCCCAGTTCCCTTACAGCATTTGCATTGCCTGACCAGGATGTGGCCCTGAGTTATTACCCATCTTTTCTTGGAGGTCCCCAGCCTCTCACCATGCATACATGATAGTCTCATTGTGATCTGAAATGCCTGGCACTCTGGCTGTCCAGCCACATGTGAGTTCTGGCCCATATAGAGACCATGCCCACTGCACCTGGCTGGGGCTCCAGCCCACCTTCAGTAACTTGTAAGCATAGTGGGGTAGGGAGTGGAGAGGGCAGTAGAGCCATATGGCTAAGCAGCTGACTCTCCCTTTTTTTTCTGTTTGCTCATGTGTCTGGAGCTCCCTAGGCCCTTCTAGAATGTTCTGTCCTGCACTTAGCAGACATCCTCTCCTTTGACAATGGACTCCATTCCCCCTTGGATCAGGATTCTGCTGACTAGTGTACATCCTGCATTATAAAGTGTGTGTGGAACTCACAGTGCCCTTTCTCCAGTCTCCTGTCTGTCCCTCCTGGAAGGTGAGTGACCAGGCAGGGCAGTGACCAGCCAGGACGGCAGGTGCTGCCTCCCATGGCTCCTTCTTCCTTTCAATACAGTTCCACAACTATTTGCTGCACATTGTCCTGCACTGAGTCTACACTCTGGGGATTCCAAACATGAGCAGAGGTGGGGGAGAGAAGGCTGGTGCCTCCCTTTGGGGCCAGGTGGAGAGGCACAGATGGAATAGTAGGATGGGGCTGGGGACAGTTTGGGGGCCAAGCGGAGAAAGTTGCAAGTGGAGGGGAGAGAAGGCGAGGGGAAGAGTCAGGGGTTGAATAAGGGGAAGGAAACAGTGAGAAGGGTCCCCAGGTATCACAANGAGAGTGACAGTGTGGCTGTTGTGCTGGCAGAGGACAAAGGAAGCAGGTTTTCTTTTCTTTCTTTTTCTTTTCTTTTTTCCAAGACAGGGTCTCATTATATAGCTCTGGCTGTCCTGGAACTCACTATGTAGACCAGGCTGGCCTTGAACTCACAGAGATCCGCCTGCCTTTGCCTCCCAACCACTGGGATTAAAGACGTGTGCCACTCCTTCCAGCCCAGAAGTAGGTCTTCATGAGCAGTGGTCAAATGCCATGCCAGATACTCATGCACGGCAGTTTGGGATGCCTTGCCACAAGGTAAAGCTCCTTCATCAGCTCTCTGTGTTTAATGTTGTCCAGGCTAGACTGACTATGGAGCCAGCCTTGGTGAGATCCCTGAAAACCACTCAGCTGAGTTCAGCCAGCCCCACACAGTTACTGAGAACAGTCACTTCAGAATGCTGACTTAAGCATAGGCTAAGGAGCAGAAGATGCCGTGGATCAGGGTGGCATGGGTAGTTCAGAGTGGAAGTGTGACAGGGAAACCAGAGGTCTGTCAGCGGATGGGACGGGAGTGTGGGAAGATTCTATCCTGAGATTCATCCATCCTCACCCAATGCCTGGTACCTCCCTGCTGTGTAACAGCTCCTGCTTCCCCAAGGCAGTCTGCTCTTGTCCTGCAACAGTGCATTGAACATGTATGTTCCAGGGCAACCTGTGTCTTTAACTTGAGTTCTTCCCCTGAAAAGGAATGCATTGCTCAGTCTTTAGAGTGTAGGTGTCAAGGCTACGGAGGATAAACTCNGGGGTGGAGGATAGGATCAGCAGTACCATAACCANCTCCTACCAGCTCAGGAGGATCAAGATTTGTTTTAAGACTATCCAGAGATGGCCTTCAGCTGTGACTCAGTTGGTAGAGTGTTTGCCTAATAAACGTGAAACCCTGGGTCCCATGCCCAGCTTCACATAAACTGGACACAGTAATAAACACCTGTCGTCCCTGCACACAAGAGGTAGAGGCTGCAGGATTAGGAGCTCAAGGCCATCCTCAGCCACATAGTTTGAGGCTACATGAAACCTGGTCATAAGAAAAACCTATATACAAAGAGGTAATTATTTGGATAGTTAATCTGAGATGAGTCCTTAACTGGAGTAGGGATTGATGCCAGATAGCTGGTGAGGCATTCTCTCTGTGCATGTATTTAAGGGAGATTCTGGAAGGTACTGGCATCTGAGATAGTCTACTGATAAGCAAGGCCTGTCACCACCCACTATGGATGTGACCCAGAGATCCAGTGGGGTAGGGCAGATGGGGAAAGGCAGTGGAAGGCTGTGTGAGCTGTCTCTCTGCTGCTACCAGTGTACGTCAAAACCTCAGATTCTGCAGACTTTGAACTCTGGTCTTGAACCTGTGGCTCCTGGGTTCTGAGGCCTTCTACCTCAGACTGTGCATTATACCATCAACTTCCCTGACTCTGAAGCCCTCGGATTCAGAGTGAGCCATGCTGCAAGGCTCCCATGGTCAAAAGCTGACCGGACTGCCATCATGTGAACCAGTTCCTCTAATACATCCTCTCTCATGTGTGTGTGTGTGTGTGTGGTGTGTGTGTGTGTGTGTGTGTGTGTGTGTGTGTACACTTGCGCACGCGCATATGCACTGTTGTATTCGAGTCTCATACATTTGAATACTTAGTCTTCAGCTAGCAGCACCATACTGGAAGACTGTGGGAACTTCAGAGTGGAGCCTTGATAGAAGACGTGAGTGGGGGCAGGGCTTGATTTTGATAGCCGGACATACTTCTGTTTACCCTCTGCTTCCTTGTTGTGGGATATTCGCACACTGTGTGAAGATACATTGCTGTGATTGGTTTGATAAAGAGCTGAATGGCCAATAGCCAGCAGAAGGTATAGNCAGGACTTCCAGGCAGAGAGAGGACGTAGGAGAAGATAATCAAGGCACAGAGGAGACACCAATGAGACACAGAGGGAGTGGGACATACAGAATGAAAGAAAGATAAAAAGCCACATAGTAAAACATAGATTAATAGAAATGGGTTAATTTAAGTTATAAGAGCTAGTTAGGAACAAGGCTAAGCTATTGGTCAAAGTTTCATAATTAATAAGTCTCCATGTCATTTCTTGTGAGCTGGTGGCCCAAAGAAAAATCCTTCTACACTCCCTGACTTTTTAAAATATTATTTATTTAGTTTATGTGCATTGATGTTTTGCCCGCATGTATGTCTGTATGAGGGTGTCGGGTCCCCTGGAACTGGAGTTACAGACAGTTGTGAGCTGTCATGTGGGTGCTGGGAATTGAACCCAGGTCCTCTGGAAGAGCAGCCAGTGCTCTTAACCACTGAGCCATCTCTCCAGACACTGTTTCCTGACTCTGAAGCGATGAGACCAAACCACATTCTGTTCTGCTGTTGTGCCTTCTGGCCATGGTGGACGGTACCCACTAAACCCTTCCTCTTTCAAGTTGCTTCTTCTCGTGTGTTTGATCACAGCAATGAGAAGAGTAACACGCACGCACGCACATGTGTGCACACTTCTGTCTCTCCAGAGAACCCTAATACAGCTATTAAACAAACATTCAATCACTCGAACCTATAATTAAACAAACTATACTAAAATCAAAGGTGGTTACTACTCAAGACACAGGCCTTCCTAATTATTTTACTGCACTCTGACTCTTCCTAAGCTCTTGAGGTTATTTGCATCCCTCGAGTCAGCGTGACAGGGATGAAGACACTGAGGGGCTTCCCAGCCCCACATTCAGTCACATTATGCTATGAGTGGAGTTAGCCATGGCGAGAGTATTTACACCAGGAAATGCTCAATGGTACAAACCAGAGGCTTTGTATTCTCTCTCTCTCTCTCTCTCTCTCTCTCTCTCTCTCTCTCTCTCTCTCTCTCTCTCTCTCTCTCCTTCTCTCATGTGTGTATGGGGGGGTCTTAGTTTTTTGAGACTGGTTTCTAACTTGTAGTAATCCTCCTGCCTCACCACCCTACACAGTGCAAGATTACCGGAACGGACCTCCATGGCCAGAGTTACAGCATGCAGCACAGCCTGATGTCACATGCAGTGACACCTGCTCTCAGCAAGCCTGTGGCATTCATGGCCCTTTCTCCTGATTTTGTCCGCAAATGGGCAACTTGTTCCTGTGCACATATATGAACAGCAGACAGGCTGCAATTGAGGCCTCTGTCCACATGCCCTGTCTCCACCTCAGGTCAAATGTTGTAACAGTCCATCTTACTTGTTGGCTAGACAAAATCTAGAACTATCTAGGAGACAAACGACTGTGCATATCTGTGAGTGAGTTCCTATATGGAGCTATGCACAGTAAAGGGACCCCCCAGACTGCACACAAAGAAAGCAAGCAGGGTGCCAGCATTCATCTCTCTCTGCTTCCTGACTGTGGACATAATGTAGCTACTTGTCCCACACTCCTGCTTCCANGACTTTGCCATCGTGGTAGTCTGTACTTCAAACTCTGAGACAGACAGAACAAGTCCTTTTCCTCAAGTTGTTCTTGGAAGGTGTTTAGTCACAGCAGTGAGAAAACTAACCAGGTGATGTCCTTGGTCCCCAATGATCTTTGTGCTTGTGTGTCATAAGAATTAGCCAGACGAGCTCTAGGGACCATCCTTTCCAGTAGAAGGAGAAGGCCTGGAGGCCACATCATCGCTCTCATTCACCTCTCTGCTCCAGGACTTGGCCCTGACTGGGCTCCAGCCTGTAAGCAATGTGATGTGATAAGGGGCACCACCACCTCTGCTAACTCAGGGAACTATCCTGGCTGAGCAGTTCCCAGGCCAGAGCAGCAAGAGTTGAGCTGTGGTCAGAGTGACACAGCAAGCCCGGGAGGAGGGGAACTCAGAAAGTGGCCTGCCTGCCTGGCCTTTGTCTATGCACAATCCCTGCACGGCTGACTTCCAAGAATGGCCCCCATGCAGCATTTAGGGGCTTCTGGAGCGTCTGAGTCGGAGGGGATTTAACCCCAAGTCTGGTGAACTTGGGCAGGTCACAGAATTCCTAAATCTTCATTTATTTTTTTCCAAAGCCAGTGACAGATGCAGCAGCTTCACATTTTGAGGGATCAGTCTCACTGCCTTTACTACAGCTAACTCTATTCCTTCAGACTGTAGGCATGTGGTCCAGCCTGTGCTACCAGCCTGAGCCTATATGTTTCACTATGTAGCCCAGGCTGGCCTGGGTTTGTTTCTTTTGAGACAAGGATCTCTTATAGCCTGGGCTGGCTTCAACCTCTACATAGCTGAAGATGACCTTGAACTCCTGATCCTCCTGTCTCTATCTCCCAAGTGCTAGGATTACAGGTACATACCACCATGCCTGGGTTCTGTGATGCTGAGGATTGAACCCAGGTCTTCCTGCCTCCTAGACACACACTCTACCAACTGAGCTACATCCCCAGCTCCTTGGGCCTGGAACTGTCATCCTCCTGCCTCAGCCTCCTGAATGCTAAGATCCCAGGTGTGTCTCACCATGCCAGGCTGATTCAGGTTTTAACAAATTAATTGTACATGTTTTGCTGTCTGGTATCTTTCATGATGACCAAGAAAAGAGAGAGGGACATCATGTCCCTAAACCTTGAGAAAGAAAGCCATCCCCAACAGAGGCAAAGCCAGAATCCTGTAGCCATGTGACCTCAGGCAAACCTTTTCCCTCACCAGCCTTGGTACTAGAGAAGTTAGAGAACAGGATCCTGAGGAAGACTGCTATAGAACCTTCCAGTGCAGGACTGAAGATGTTCAGATGAGCTCCCGTGACCTGCCACAGGGACATCTGACCCAGCCTCCTAGCCAACTCTGTGGACTGGTGTCCCCTCCCNTGCTTCCCCATCCCTTTACTGCTCCCTTCCCTGCCAGAGAGTCTCTGGTTCTCAGAGCAGGGCCCAACCAAGCAGCTGCCACTTAGCCCCGTTGATGAGAGCGGGCTTTGTACAGAGGCTTTTAAACCTCCAGGCTTCGTCTGAGTATTGATCATCCTGGGGCCTTAATGGGTTGTTTCTAAGACTGTCAGCCTAGCTTCCTCCAGCCTCCATTGTTCTGGGCCATCTCTGCTTGGACTGCTCCTCTCAACTCAGAGCGGGCCTNGGAGTCACCACTTTCCTCTGAGGACGAGGGAACTGGGAAACAAAGCCACTGCCCTTTTGTGCACACAGGCTGGGGCTGCGCCACCACCTCTTAAANCAAGTGGTGGAGAGAACGCTGCAGAGAGGTTCCCCACCAGCTGATTAGTGCCTACCCTGTCCTGAGCCTGGTCAAGTATCAGTCCTGGCTAGAAGGCACCACCGCCACCCTCTTGCCTGCCTGGGTCCTCGTGTGGGTGACTTGCTGTAGTCNCAGAGGCTTCCTCCTGTTACCAAAGAAACCCATAACACATCCCCTCAGTACTGAGCCCCCTTCTTCTTCCTGGATTTCTTCATCCCTGGGTAGCAGTTTTCTGATCTGTTGTTGCTATGGACTCTAGCAATGTTGCTATGGACTCTCGTGTGCGGCAATGTGGTAGCATAGGGTTGGCCGCCTGCCCTGGGTCCTCTGACTTCCTTTACAATCAAGTCAATAAAAGTGTCACCTCACCCTCCTGTTTTTAGTATCTGTGTTTCAGATCAGTGTGAGGCCTGAGGCCCATGAGTTACAGAAGCATGGCTCTAAACAGGCTCATTCCTAAATGGTCTGGGAGGGAGNTGGCAAATGACTCAATGTTTTTCAAATACTTACATGGACTGATGTCCACTTCAGTCAGAGTCCCTTAGTGCCATTCCACGATGTTGGAGGCCGTGTGTCTACACTCCACTGCTCTGTGTCCCGACAAGTGGCTCCACTCTTACAGACCACAGTAAACTGGTGTGCAGCATCTTCTGTGACCCCTCCCCCAAAGAAGGTGACTTCAAGAGAGAATCCTGGCTGGCTGGGGGAAGAACATGCGTGTGCTGGGCTATGTGACATCTCTGGTGGCTGAGCCACATCCAGTTAGATGACAGCTGGCCTGAGTCCATACATCCTAACAACCCTGTCCTCAGACCATCAATAAAGCAGTCAATCCAGTCACTTCCCATGTCATACTGGCCCCAGGGCTGCCTTCCAAGGCAGCCTGGAAAGGAACACGACCATCCAAGGAATGGGCTGAGCATCTACAAGAAGGACATGGTGACAGGCCATAAACAACGCAAGCCCNTGAGCCCCACAGCTGCTCTTGGTCGGTTTCTCCTGGCTCACTGGTCACTCACTGTAGATGATGCTGTGCTGGGCCGGAGANGGAGCTGTCCAGGCTTCAGAGCAGAAGGGAAGTGTCAGAGAGACATAGCTAATGGGGCAGAGCCAGCTGAGGAAAAGGGGATTTTTTAATTATTTATTTATTTGTATTTTATGTTCATTGGTGTATTGNCTGCATGTATGTCTGTGTGAGGGTGCTGTGTCCCCTGGAATAGGAGTTACAGACAGTCGTGAGCTGCCATGAGGGTGTTGGGAATTGAACCTAGGTCCTCTGGAAGAGCAGCCAGTGCTCTTAACCACTGAGCCATCTCTCCAGCCCCAAGAGAAAGCAGTTTTAATTTGTGTTTTACATTTTAATTTTTTGTGTGTGGCAGGGTACACATGTGCCACAGTACACATGGGGTCAGAGGACAACTTCCAAGAGTCAGTTCTCTCTTTCCACTATGTAGGAATCTGAGGGATTGAACTTAAGCAGTCTAGTTTGAGAGCAAGTGGCTTTACATGCTAAGCCATATCACCAGCCTAGGGAAAGAGTTCTGTTTTGTTTTTAAACAAGATGTTTTTCCTATTTATAATTTAGGGAGCAGTAGAACATCAGGGTGGCAAATAAGGACTTTGAGGCAAATGGGACTGAACTCCAGGCCCTGGGTCTGTGAGCTATGTGATGACTTAACACTTCCAAGCTAGCTTTTCCTTCTGTGTGAGTTGGGAATAGAGCCAGTGGGAGGGCACAGGGACAAAGCCATCAGGACCTCCATCCCATAGAACTCGCCTCATGGCCACTGTGCAGCTCACCAAGGCTTGCTCTGCATCCAGCTCCCTGGAGATCTGAGGGCATGGCTGGTGTCAGTGTCANGGTTATAAGTGGGAAGACTGGGGTAGGTGACAAAAGCTGGAGGTGTGTTCAAGGGACCCCCAAAGGTGCATGTGCACCCCAGGCTTCTTGCATGCTCTCCTTTCCTTTTCTCTCCCCACTGTTTTGCTTGTTTGGGGTTTTAGGTGAAATTCACTTATAACTAGCCATCTGCAAGTGGGTGTGGCATTGGCACATTCTCAACATGCTGGTGTTGCCACCTCCGTGGAGTTCCAAAATCTTCATCATCACTCCAAGGTGATTGACCCTTGACCCTTGGCATTCAGTCCCTGCTCCCTCCCCTCACCCCGTGCCTTGTCACCCTCTGTCTATGGACTTGCCTGTCCTGAGTTTTGCATATGAAGAACCTTTGGTTTGGCTTCTTATTTCTTAGCACCAAGATCTCATGTCCCTCCAAGTAGCAACCACATCAATGTTCTTGTATGAGTTACTTTTGTGTCATTGTGGCCAAAATACCAGAGACCACCTTAAAAGGAAAAATTATTTCCCTTGACTCATGGTTTCTGATTGGTCCTGTGTCTGAGAGAAGAACACCATGGCTGATAGTCNCCTCTTTTCTTCTTTCATCCANACCCACAGCCCATCAGGTGATGCTGCACACATTTAGGATAAGTCCCATTCCCTCTCCGGAATCCCCCCCAGACACTTGTTTCTGAGACAGGCTCAGAGCCTGGAGCTCGCCAATTAAGCTAAGCTCCCCGGTCAGTGAGCCTCAGGGGTCCTTCTGCCTCCTCTCTGCCCCCAGTGCTGGGATTACAAGNGTGTGTCACCACATCCAACTTTNAAAAAAGATTTATTTATTATGTGTATGGAGGTTTTGTTTGCATGTGTGTCTGTGTGCCGTGTGTGCAGTGCTCACAGAGGCCAGAATCCCCTGGAACTACAACTACAGATGGTTGCTTGCCATCATGTGGGTGCTGGGAATTGGGTTCTCTAAAGAGCAGCCAGTACTCTTAACACCCCAGTACACCCAGATTTGTTTGTTCTGAGGCTCAAACCCAGATCCTCATGCTTGCAAGGCAAGCACTTGAGCAAATGAGCCATCTCCCCAAATCCGTAGTAGATACCTTAAAATGTTTCTCGAGTGACTGTGTGAACATAATCTCAACCATTGTCAGTCTTGGTGCTGGCCTTCGGTTTTTGATCCAGGAGCCCTGAACACATGGCAGGCCTGAGTGGCCTTCCTCTGGAGGATGGGAACAGCCACCTCTACTTATTATTCCCAGGAGCGAAGAACCCTTGGGAGACTTGTTGATAAGAAATGCCGAGTGAAATGGGACCAGAGCTGCCATTAAAAATGATTAATGACAGCGGTGCCCCTCGTCCAGTCCAGAGCCACACTGTCAATATTAATGACCCCTAAGAACATTCCATGCACAGACACTTGCTGTTTAGTTCTGTGCTTAGCTACAGCATTGTTTCGTCCTGTTCTTTTAAGTTCTCGCCAAAGCTTGGCTCTGCCCCAAAACTGTACCTTTGGGGGTGGCAGGCCAGTTTCTGCAGCTCACTTGCTCAAGAACTGTCACCATTGTTTCCTGGACCCTGGCCACATGTGTCAGGCAGCTCAGAAAGCACCATCTCCTCCCATGCCAGCCATGAAGCAGGCGAAAAGCCCCTTTCGACCGCTTCATTTTGTAGCTCAGCGTCATGGCAGTTTCTGGGAAGATCAGGACAATGTGGGACCCTGGGGGAGAGGGCTCAGCTTTCCTAATAAGATGGCAGCTGAGAGATAACACAGATGTCACAAAGGAGCCGCTTCCATGGGGGACTGAAAGGACACCATTCACAGGGGAGGCAGAGCGCAGAGCCTGCAGGGCCAGGCGCCTGGCGGCAGCACCAGCTGAGAACACTGGCTGCATCTGGGAAAGCACCAATTAAATGGCTAGCCCTGAGCTGGGGGCTGCTCAGAGCATGCATAAGTCCCTGGGTTCCAGCCCCAGCACTGCCAGAGAGAAGGGGGTGAGCGCTCAGACAAGCATACAGGATGCCAGAACACTCAGTTTTACTCTGTTTTTGGGGACCAGACATCACTCCCTCTGCNTCCCCCATTTCTTGTCCTGGTGATATCTGAAGCTTGGGAAGGTACACTCTGCTCCCAGATCCTTGGAAGGACAATGACCAGCCTGGCCCATCTGGAACTTCCATGAGGAGAGAAGCCAAGTCTACTTTCTCACTGTTACTGAACATGAGCCTTCACACACAGTAGGTGCTTCATAAATGCTGGCTTAGTATTAATTGGGCTACTTGCCCCTAAATGTAGGTGGCCCTCCGCTATCTCTGCAAATGCCTGGGACAGCTACATTTGCTTGGAGAGTGGTTTCTCTTGAGTTTATATTCACAAAAGATGCATGGATATTAGGTATTTGCAGGGAAATTTTTTGTTGTTGGGTCCAAGCTGTGTGAATTAGCATTTTTTAACGTAACTTTAAATGTAACAGGNATTTTATGGGGCACTGGGCATGCGCCCAGGCCNCAGGAAAGCCTGGTGGACAAACTGCTCCACAGNACCACAGAAACAACGTATTCAGGTAAGTCCCATAATAGTCAGCTGTCCCTGCCCCCCACATGCTCAGTTGCATCAATGTGGGGGATGTGTGTTCTTGTGTGTGTGCACGCTTGTGTGGCCCATATGAAAAGTTTATTGAAAGCATGGGGTACTACAGTGAAAGAATCTCTCACTCTGTGGAATGAGTTCACCTCTCAACTATGACCTTGGTGAGGAAACAAAGACAGGTCAAGTAACTTCCTGGTGTCACAGGCTTGCTATGGGACAGGTTGTGTTGCTGAAACCTTTTGATTTGGAGGCCAGAAGTTTATTCAAGTGGATCTAATGGTCTCCTCAAGCAAACAGGACAGGATCGCCTTCAGATTTGATGTCATGTGACCAGCTCCTGCCCCTCCCATACAGTTGAGGCAGAGCTTGGAGCTCCTCACCTTGCCAGGGGGTCCCAGTCTCTCTAGCTGATCAGACCTGCCTTCCCCCACTGCCTAGCTCTGCCTTCAGTCCCCTTTAATTAAACAACAATTCTCCAAGGATAGCAATTGAATTATCCAATCATGTCCTCCTAACCCGATTACTGTTCTTAACACAGGTGTCTTGGTGGCTCAGAGAAGCAGGTGTTAATGGAAGTCAGTGTCTGCTCCCTGCTTCAGCCTGCATACTCAGAGCCCTGTGGTGGATCAGTCGCTGTTCCTAAAAAATGAACAGCCTGGAACTCAGCTGTTGATGGGGCAGGGACCCCATCCCTCCCAGAATCCCCATCCCACTGGCCAGTGCCAAGACCTCTAGGTGACCCCTACAATCCTTGGCTGCACTCTGTGCTTATCTGTTTTGTGTATTCATCCTGCGGCCCTCTAGCAAGTATTTCAGTGTGCCACCGCACAGCCAGGAGCTGGGCTCAGAAGATAAGTTCTCAGTGTCCCCTGGCCATGGGTAGGGGGACACAGCCTTCACCCCACCCAACCACAGAGCCCAGCTCTGAACCCTTTGCAGAGGAGGACTGAGAACATCTGGCTGAAAATAAAAATAGCTATTAAAATAAAAATTCTCATTCCATATAATGACTCCTTATTGTATGAGATTTCTGTGTAGCAGTGCCCATTTCCATGAAATGAAATCTAATTGTTTTTACTTCTTAATTTGAAAATATTCAAACTTCCTTGGGAAGAGTAAATTTAACTCCTCTGTACCTGTCCCCTTGATTCACCAATTGCTGACAAATTGTCCACTGTCGCTTTCTGCGGTAGGCTCTCTGTTATCATGGCTGGTGTTCTGCCTTGGCCTTGGAGAACAAGCCACTGATCTCAAAGACCTTAACCATGAACTACTTGCCTGAGAAGAGGGTGCTCTCTTTAGACAGCCTTGGGATGATGGTTTGCTGTGTGACTTTTCCTGGAGAGNTGTGAGCAAACTCTAGATAGAGTGCTGAAGACAGAACAAAGTTTCCACCTGAGTCTAGATTAGCAAACNAGTGAGTTGATAAGAATTTCCTTCAGGAGCATGGGTGACTTAAAGACAATCGTGTCAGCGAAAAGCTCACCANAGNNCCGGTGAGGACTCAGGAGAGCCGTATCCTTGGAGCTCCTTGTAGGATTCACAAGCAGCTCCCTCCAAGCAATCCCCAAATCCCCACCAGTTGTTACTGCTTTTAGAACTGTGGGCGGGGCCTATAAATCTTGTAATGGTCAGGAATTTCCTGAGCCTTTTAAGTTTCCTCCAGTCCCCAAGTCTTATGAGCTTCTGTCCTCCCTCCAGAAGGGAGTGTTTCAATTCATAGAAAATAACTACACCACCAGTCCCTGCATTGTCGTGTGCCCACCCTGCGGCAAAGCACCCTGACAAAAGCGGAGTGAGGAAGAAAGGGTTTATCTAAGGTTCCAGCGGATAGAGTTCATCATGGCAGGGAGGCCAAACAACAGCCAGGGAAAGCATGGTGGCAGGAGCAGGAAGCCGCCCGATCACATTTTCATCAATGTATAGGAAAGCAGTAGAGAGAACAGAAAGTGGGGTGAGGGTATGAACTTGTGGTTCTCAACCTGTGGGTTGCTACCCCTTTGGGGTTGCATTTCAGATATCATGCATATCAGATATTTGCATTATGATTTATAACAGGAGGAAAATTACAGTTATGAAGCAGCAACAAAAATAATATTATGGTTGGGGCGGGGGGTCACCACACATGAGGAACTGTACTGTACTAAAGGGTCACAGCATTAGGAAGGTTGAGAACCACTGCTATAAACCCTCAAAGCCCATTCCCAGTGGCATACATCCTCCAACAGGACTCTACCCCCTAAAGGTTCTGTAACCTTCCCAAACAGCCATCAACCGAGAACCAAGTGTTCAAATACACGAGCCCATGAGGAACATTTCTCATTCAAGCCACCATAGTCACATTCAGAAAATTTAATGATTTAATGCTGAGGGAATACCACCATCCTATATGTGGTGTCCGTGCTCATTTGGTTAATTTCTCAATATTGATCTTTTAAAATTTTTATATTATTTATTTTGTGTTGTGGGATGGGGTGGGCATGTGGAGGTCAGAGGACAACTTCTGGGAATCAGTTCTGCCCTTCCAGCCATGTGAAACTGGGTGGGAATCAACCCCCAGTCATTAGGCTTGACAGCAAGCACCTTCATCCACCGAGCATCTTTCTGGCCCTCAATACTAATCTTCTCAACAGTTTTGTTTTTCTCTTGACCTCTGAGGACTCAGTCTAAGGCCTGTATTTTGTCCACTTGAGCCTCTTTAAGTCCCTTTGATCTAGACTAGCTCTTGGTACTGGGCAATGTGTACTGAGGAGATCTTGTCACTGTCGGAGCATCCAAAGGCATCCTCACACACAGCTGGCCGCTGCCACTCAGTGACTCCATGTGGGCTCTCGACGCCTAGGTCTGACGCCGTGGGCATAAGCTTCAAGCTGTTTTGTAGTGACTGTATTTCATAAATAGAAGTATTCTCTAAAATAGTGACAAAAAGAATCATATAGTGTTNTAAGTTGTAGAGGACAGGTCCACAGAAAGGAAGCCAAGATGAATTAATAAACAAGAAGAAAAGAAAGCCAGGTATGGTAGTACACACCTTTAATCCCAGCACTGAGGAGGTAAAGGCATGTGGAGTCAAGGCCTGCTTGGTCTACATAGTGAGTTCAAGGCCAGCCAGAACTACATAGTGAGACTCAGTTTATTGCACTATCTTTTAAAAAAACTATATAGTGTCCACTAATAACGTCTTCTTCTATTTTTCATCTTCATCATCTTTCTNCTTTTTCTCTCTTTGAANCAAAGTGGGGTGCATAATCCCAGAACTCAAAAGTCTGAGGCATGAGAATTACCATGAGTTCAAGGCCAGCCTGCACTACATAATGAGTTGTATGCTAGCCTAGGATACGTGAGACTCTGGTTCAAAACAGAAGGAAGAGAAGGAGAAGGAATGGAGGAAAACTATTTGGCAGGAAGCAGTGGAGAAATGCACCAACTGCACAGTCCTCATCTGGACTGTGGTGGAAAGACTGGAGTCCTAGAGAGAGGAGAAATGACATATCTTAGGAAGAACAGCCACTTAATAGCAGAGTGAGAATTTGAACTCAGCTCTTTCTGTCCCACTACCCCTGTCATCAAGCATAAGACTCAATNCACTTTGCAAACTAAGGGCCCCCAGTCCTGGCACATTCTGATGCATTGTAGTGGAGAAAGCCAGATGGGGTGGCCAAACAGGGTCTTGGGCTCTATTTAATCTACCTGGGGGCTACTATGCCCAGGAGGTGAGGGCAGCTGGGAGGGCAGCCAGCACCCCTCTGCCGCTCACTGAGGAAACACTAATCCNGGGGCTCCACTTTAATAAGGGGTCCAGCTGGNGGGAGCTTTTATTTTAGCAAAGTGTGAATGCTGTTGCCATGAAACGGAGCCTTGTGTCCAGGGAGCAGGAATCACCGGGAAGAGAAGCCATTGTGATGCTTTTCCCTTTATNCGAAGTCTGTTTCCCTCTGAGAGAGGTTTCAATTTGCATGGAAAATTGGCACGCCTTCATTAGTTAGTGGCAAGGCAATCACTCACCATCTCCCTTTTTCCCCTTCTGTATGTGCGCACACTGCCCCTCCTGGGCAGGGAGGGAAGGAAATAGATATTTTCCCAGTGTGGGTGAAAATAGTATCCCAAAAGAGCAAAAGGAGAGGGCCCAACATGCCAATCATCAGCTTCTTACTCTCCACAGGACATAGTCCTCAAAGTGCTCCCCAGCTCCTGTGAAAATCTCTTGAAGGAAAGTGGGGTTTAGAACCCTCAGGAGGGTACTGTGTGGCGAGCATCCCTAAAGTCACTTGTGTGTCAAGCCACATATGCAGGATCCTGAGTCTGCAGACTGGCGTCCACTTCCAACTAGCTGAATGACCTTGGGCCAGGGGCTCAAGTGCTCTGGGCTTTNGGGTTCTCATTTGTAAACATGGGGATAGCAAGACTTAAAGCTTGAGGCAGTGGGGTTAAGGAGATGGCCCTAGAGCTCAACGCCCAGCATATACCTGCTGTTCCATTACAGGAGGTGGTGACACCATTGCTTTAATTTAATAAAAATAATAATTTTAGGTCTGGGGCTGTAGCTCAGTTGGTAGAGCACTTGCCTAGCTAGCACAAAGCCAGAAGTTTGATCCTCAGCACCGAATCAACCAGGCCTGTAGACACGGTGCGGACAGTGATGAGTATGAGCCTAAGTGGCACACCCGTTGCCTTCCCATGTCCTGCGAGAACAAAGCATCTACTTTAGAGTTGTGGTTGTGGGCTATGTGTGTGCTTGGAGACAGTTGACAGTCCAGGCAATTCTATCCAGGAGAAATGAGTTGAGTCGAGGCAATAGGGAGATCTAGATGGAAATTTGAGCTTAAGTATTCCAATTAACATCTATGCTGATCCTACTAATCCGCTGGTTACTCAGTTTTACCTGGTTCACAAGAGGCATCTAAACCCACAGTACCACACCCATTCTTCCTGCTACCCACTTGTGCAGCTCACTAGCATTTAANGAGCATCTACTGTGTGCTGGGCCCAGGTCTACACTTAGCTNGTCTGGATGAGCCTTCTCACAGGAAGCTGGCTGTCCAGAAACACATGGACAAGAGGCATTTGCAACCACGGTACAGTGTGACAAGGTCCTCTATTGTGGACAGGTAGAATCAAGCTGTCCAGATGCTGCCCCTAGAGGTCACATCTGACTAGCTGCCTCCCAACCCATAGGGCAGGTCTGACCAGTCTTGTTTCCAGTCACTCTCCAGGATAAGGCCCACTGCATAGCCCGAACAGGTATTTGTTGAACACCAGCATTCAGGGGCTTTTGGCATTCAAGGCCTGTTTCATGCTGTTCTGTCTTCTTCAGATGAAGAAACTCTAAAGTTACCCGCCTCAGGCCACCCAGCTAANCAGTGACAGGGACAGNCATCTCTCAGTTCTTATCTCCACACATACCCCCTGTCTTCCAAGACCCTACCACTTTGCATCAGTACTTGCTACTTCCCATAGATGCTGGCAGGGAAGGGCAGGTGGAAAGGGTGGGGGCAGGTCAGAAGTCAAGAATATCTAACGTGCTCTATGTGCATCTTCAGCTGAAACTCAAGAGCCCCCTGACTCAGCAGGATATTAATAACTCTGGCCAGTCTAGGAGGGTGGCTCTGCCAGAGCTATGCAGTGGGGCTCCACCAGACTCCCCGTGGCTGCCCAGAAGCCCATGCACCTGCTGCATTCACCTTGTCTGTCTCTCCACACGAGGGTGTGCCTTAGAAGCTCTTTGAACTGATGTGGGTTTGTGTCTCAAGCCCTAACACAGAGCCTGGCATACAGCCCTCCGTGCGCTGAAATGCTGGAATACAATTGGTACAGGGACCCCAGAGGAGCTGCAGCCTTGTGTGTGGATGGCTGGTGGCAATGGGTCCTTTCTGAAAAATGTCCTGTGGCACCTGCTGAGGAGTTCCAGTCTCACCCTTGGGTTCCTGAGCCCCCACAGACATGTAGCAGTCTTGTGGTGCATGCTTGGTCATTGAGCCTCGAAAGGAGAGTCCTTCTATAGAGAATCTCTGTAATGGCATTTCTGGAGCTCTTTCTGGCAAACAATTAAAAAAAAATCAAAGCCACAATCAGACCTTCAGGCCTGCCTACCTGGCGCCTCATTGTCCCTGGTGGCCTCCCCTGTGCTGAGTTCCTCGTTTGCTAATGTCAGGCTTCTAACCAGCCTCCCAGTGCTGCTTCTCCCTCCTTGGGGACCTGTCACTCAGATTAGTCCCAGGAAGTGCCAGAAAATCCAAAAATGTTAAGCTGGAAGGACCCCAAGCCTCCCTGCCCCACCCCCTCCCTTGACCATGAAGATCCAAGGCCCCAGAAGGAGCTAGGGACTCAGCCAGGGGCCTAACAACTCCAGGGTGCAGACTGCAGCAAGAGACGACAGCTGGCATGGGTGTTGGTGGGAACCAAGTGGAATCAGGGTAGCAACTGTGAGGTCACTGGACTGGGGGTNAGTCTCAGTATGGGACTTGGGGCAAGTGTTTGCCTCTTGAGCCCCGGTTTATAAAGTGGCTATAAAGTGAGAGCAAATATGGGCACCTGTGTCAGGGTCTCTAGTCCTCAGTCTGTTATTTGAAATGGGCACAGAAGGAAAGGAATGGTGTTGCTTCTGGCATCTCAGTGACTGCAGCTGGCCTGGGACACCAGGTTAACGNGGGTAGGAAGAGGTGCTCAGAGGTCCTTGCCCACTTTTTCATGAAACTGCTTCACTGCCTTTGGCTTCCAGTGCTGTCTTAGTTTGTTGCCTGAGGAAGTCAAACCTAGAGAGNGCTTTCCCCTCTGTGGCCAGAGAGAACCCGAAGAGTCTACTGTCCAGGCTGGGGACACGCTTGAGAGTGCATGCAGCCTGATTGCACTGAAGGAGGGCCCCCAGAATACAGCAGTGAGTTCATGGGTTGGTCCTCCCAGCAAGTGGGGGCTGCTGCAGTTCCCATGGCACCAATAGGAAACTGAGGTGCAGTAGGCAGCCTGAGACCACAGGGGTAAGTGAAGGGATTCCAAGCCAGGTTCTGGCCCCTGGGGTCCCACTTGTCAATGCCAGGCTTACTGTAAGTGTGGTCAACGAGTCTCATGGCCTTGATGGGGTGAGGCGGTGCGAGCCCAGAGCTCCCTGTTTCCAGATTAATAAAACTTCAGGAGTCCCCCCCATAGGGGTGGGAAGGGGGATGTCAGGAACCATGTCCTTCTAACTCTCAGACAGCTTCAAAAGCAAACTGTTTGGTCAGATGGCAATTGGCTCTTTGCCAGCTTCTACACCTAGATTTCCTTAATGAAGGAGACAGTAGCCTGTGTGGGAATCAAGAGAAAACGAGGTCAGTCAGTGAGGAGCCCCAGCCATGGGGAAAGGCAATAAGGACCCCAAGGATGGGAGGACCCTCAGGAAAACAGAGGTAGTGTGAGTTAAATGTGGACCAGAGAGAGATCACAAGTAGAGCCCACCAAAGCCAGCAGAGGGAGAGAGACCAGTGGCTTCAGTTGTCTCCATGCATTAGGCCAGGGGCCATTAAGTGAGAAACTAAATATGAATAGCTAGAGCTTCCAAAGCAATGGTACCTGCCACCCTCGGCACTCCCATCCCAACCCCCTCCTCTGAGCAGAGAAGATGGGCCCAGAGCAAAAGGAGGCAAGAGGTGCCTTTAGCATGTGCAGCCTCCTTTGCTCAGGGCTTGGTCAGGTTGCCCACCTCAAGTGGTTCCTCTGCAGAAGACTGCACATGCTTGCTCATGGGTGCTTTGTGCTTGAGGCCTACTTGGTGCTCTTCGAACACTGCCAATGATTGGGGAGAATGGGGTGAGGGCTGGTGTGGAGGTGCTGGGGGTGCTCCCCCGCAGAGCAGGAAAGAGAGGACCAAGGTGCAGAGCTGGTATTTCTATAACTGGGTCAATTATTTTGTGATCAGCACATGTCTGAGGGGAAGGGCACATCTGCTATACCATCCTGGCCCAGATCACCTGCTCCATAAGGAAAAAAACCCACTTTCCTCTAGGTGTGGAGGTGGGGCTGGGGTGGGCGGGAGGCAGCATATTCCCAACAGGAGTGTCGTTCCTCCTGATCACCTGCAAACAGCTTTACAGCCAATACCTGGGCAACCCTAGTAGGGTCCTGCACACCTTCCAAGAGGCAAGGGGGATATTAGAGATGGAAGCAAGGCAAGCTTCTGCTCCCCAGGCTGAGGGTCAGCAGAAACAGTCCTCAGATGAAAGACTGATGACAGATGATGGGAATTCAGTTGCTGATCCAAGAATGAGG
>LZPO01034969.1:152785-177149 GCA_001675575.1 Neotoma lepida
TGCCTGTCCCCACCAGAGCAGAGGCAAATGGCCTCTCCAGTTGACACCTCAGTGGCTTTTTTATTGTCTAGTCTAGTCACACAATTGTTGTCAGTTGCAGCCCATATGAAAAGAAATCTCTTTTATTGGTCTGAGATGCCAAGTCCAGTCCCAATGAGAGGACTCATTTCCAGCTAACATGTACACCTCCTGATTTTATTTTATCTTCGCCATGCAGGCTGGAGGGCTGTTATGCAGTCGTGTTGAGCACATCACACATTAAGGGCCCTTTAAAGGCCTGGATTGATTGGAAGGACAAAAATTAAAAGCAATCTGATCCAGCCCCATGCGGATCCCTTCGGATTTCCTCCTTATCCCAT
This sequence comes from Neotoma lepida, assembly GCA_001675575.1. Taxonomy (NCBI): domain Eukaryota; kingdom Metazoa; phylum Chordata; class Mammalia; order Rodentia; family Cricetidae; genus Neotoma; species Neotoma lepida. Next base: position 153,145 of record LZPO01034969.1, read on the forward strand.
TTCTATCCACTGTCACAATTTGAGAGTCTGCCCGATTTGATCAGCTTCACCTCCAGGGGAGGTTGTAATGCCAAGGTTAGGAGGACGCCAAGTTACAGGCAACTTTTTGATCTGCTCATCAGCAGCCTGAGAAACGCTGGCTCTGGATTTTCCATATCGGCCATTTGGAAAACACAAGCTCCCACCGTTGGCAAGCCTGCAGTGCTCAAGTCTATGATACATCCCAGCCACCATTGCCTGGTAGATGTGGCATTTCCATGCTGAAGCCCCGAGTCCCCCCTGACCCCACCACCACCTCTCCAGTGACCCTCTGGGCCCCACCCATTCTGACTGCGCAGCCATGCTGCACCTGCTGGCCCTCTTCCTGCACTGCCTTCCGATGGCCTCTGGGGACTATGACATCTGCAAATCCTGGGTGACCACAGATGAGGGCCCCACCTGGGAGTTCTACGCCTGCCAGCCCAAAGTGATGCGCCTGAAGGATTATGTCAAGGTGAAAGTGGAGCCCCCGGGCGTCACGTGCGGAGACCCCCCTGAAAGATTCTGCTCCCACGTAAGTCAGCCCACTGCTTCTCTATTACTGAATTGAGGGGTGGGGGACTGTGTGCTGAGAAAGACCTCGGGGTGGCTGAGTGGAACCAGAGGGTATGAATACAAGACCAGCTCCAAATCCCACCATGGAAAGATGCCAAAGTCGAGCTGCCCTGAGGACCCTGGGGACTGAGTGACATTTTGTGGGTGGAAGCAGTCTTGGCCAGCTGATCCTGGGATGTTTTCCTGCCAGGAATTTCACAGTAGTCATAGTTCCCTGTCTCAAAGCCAGCCCCTCCTCCTTTACAGGAAGTCAGCATTCAGACCAGTGACCTGGGTACTATTTGCAAGGTTACACTCCCACCTGCATGGGTTCATGCCTCTCATGGTGCACCCTCCCAGCCTGCCCAGTCCAGTCGAGTGCATAGCATCATGATCCCAGCTTGCACCAACCACCAACCAGGCATTTTGCAGAGGACAGTTTCTGGGAGGCCTGGACGGAATTCTTGAGGTGGAGGATCAGGCTCGATAGATGCATCCAGTACCTCAGCCAGTGCCATCCTCTGGTCAAGAGGTAGGCGCTCAGGCCTTGTCACTCAAGCCCCTAGTTAGAGAAGGGGCCTTGAAGCTAGCGGGAGCTCCAGTGTTCAGGCAATGTTAACAAGGGTTCTAGTAATAGCNGAGTTTGACAAGAGCTCCAGGAATGCGGAGTTGAGAGCCCAAGGGCCGCTATTCTATGGGGTTTTCCCCTGGGCTCCACCAGGCTGATTCTACCTTGGGCAAAGTCAGAACGTTTGAATGGCAGTTGTCACCAGTGTCAGATCAGTGTCTCTCTGGGTTTCTGCTCTGTCAACTGGAGAATGGGTGCATTAATAGAGTACACTGAGGGTGATTGTAAGAGGTCAAGGCTCAATGGATACATGTCGTTCAAAATCAGACCGGACACAGAGAAGGTGTCCCAGATGTTTGGTCATTCTGGTCATACAGANGGGAAACTGAGAGAGCGGGGTTGAAGGCCCTTGGCCAAGGTCACACAGCAGAAAGTGCTGAAGCTGCTGAGTTAAGCTGAACCTGAAGCACACAGCAGGCCAGTCCCTGGTGGAGGCTGGGCAGAGCAGTCAGGGGAGCCAGCCAGAGGGGGTTCAGTGTCCCCCTGCAGGTGGCTGGTGCCTCTGAGTGTCCTTGGGGAAAGCTGGGTTTATTGCACAGTCAACCTGGTGTCCCCCACCCAGGCTCCTGAAAATGCCNAAGTCCCTTGGGGCAGCGTCAGTCACAGTGCAGAGCAGCTAGCCCAAGAAGGTAGATTCCCACTTGTCAATGGTGATAAGGCTGTCACTGTGGGTGGTGGCTGGGCCTGGGCCAGCTTGGAGAAGGGGAGGAAGGGAGGGGTGGAGGGAGGGAAGACAGCTCAGGGCTGGGAGCCAAGACTGGCTTGTGTGTGGGCATTGTCGAGCACCAAAAGACCACGCCGGCTCAAGATAGGCAAAGGGCCCGAGCCCTGAAAGTCAGGGCTGAGGCCATAGTGAATCCCACTCTGAGTCCACATCTCAGCTCCTGTGGGAAGTGCTCCAACCACACAGTTCCCAGGCAGAGTCTCAACATGATTTTGTCTTTTAAATATTAATCATTGCCAGGGTTGGGGGCAATGGAACCAGCTTCTACTCAAGGGTGTAGGAGCTACAGAGGACCACCAGAGGCAAGTCCGGGGCCTTGTCCTGTCTGGTGAGCCCTCCAGGTCTTGATGTTGGTTGAGGTCTGGGGTCTGGATGGGTGAGAAGGTCCAGGAGGAAGCCCAGTGTGACTGAGGCTTCAGCCCCTTAGCACTTGTCTCATGGACATAAATGTCCCATGACAGGCATGTGCAGCTTTGCCTTTAATTACAAATGTGAGACCAAAGAGAATGGAATGCCACAGGGGCAGGTGGGGGGCAGCCCTCAGAAGGTGCTGGCTTCTGCAGGGAGACAGGCATCACACCCAGTCTGTATGAGAACCCCAGTACTGCTTCTTACTGAGGCCCTCCCTGGGCATGTCCAGGGCAGGCCACAGGCATGTGTTGTTGAAGCATGTTGAGGGCACCCTGAGGTAAACCCCAATCTAATCCCCTTTTAAGGATTAGAAAGATTGCCTAAGTCCTGCCAAGGTCAAGAAGCTCAGCAGGTGAGGCAGAGACTCATCTGCGGTCAGAGCACATGCTCACCCATCAGGGTGCCTGGCTTCCCTCTCCGAGCATACTGACCTCGCTGAGCCTCGGTTTCTTCCAGTTTCAATAAAAACTATAATGTAGGTGTGTCGCTGGCAGTGAGGCAGCTGGGCCAGGCCCGTGCGAACATGTGGGAGTGCTTCGGTGTGCAATGGCTATAATTATCTTACGTCAACCATTGTTATTATTCCCTCGGTGGCTTCCTGGGTTTCTCTGCTTCCCTGGAGTATACTGCTTCACTCCAGCCTTGACCACATCACAGTCTGCTTTTCTTGTATACAGGCAGCAGGTGGTAGATAAATGCCCAGGGACTTTAAATGTCCTCAGTCAAAGCAGGTGTGGTGAACTAGCCACCAGAGGGCACCCTGGTGGCAGCCAGACCACCCAGTGTCTCCTAAGCCAGAGCCAGCTCACCCCTGCTCTCCAGCAACCCTGCTGCTAACAGGTGTGGGCCTACCTGAACCAGCACCCAGACAACCAGAGCATGAGCCTGGAACACCCTGAGAGTACAAGGGGACAAAGGAACAGTTGCCTTTCTCAGTCCCCGGGTGCAGCCCCTGCTCTCCCAGGCTCCTGTCCTTCAGCAAGGCCACTAGAGAACTAAATTGTAAATTCCAGCCTGGTGAGGAAGGGGAGAGGGATAAAAGACAAGATAAAGGAATAAATAAAGACCTATTGGCTCTAAACACACGAGGAAAATGAATAGGGATGAGCTTTCCACAGAGGGCAAAATTTCAATGAAGCTGCAGGTCAGAGGCAGCCCCGAGAGGGGAGAGGGGAGGAAGAGGAGAAGGAGGAAGTCAGCAGAAAAGGCTTAGCTTTTCACAGGGTGGGCAGCTATGGCTCCTTGGACCCTTCTGCCGTCACATTGGAGCCTGGCTGGGCCAGTGTCTAGCACCTCCTTCCTGCAGCCTTCACTCCTCCCTCTATGCTAAGGGGACAGAACCTTAGGACAGTGAGGGATGAAGGAGGAGAGACAGTATGCTCAGACTTCTTGCAGCCTCATTACCAGAGTGTGGTCCGTGGACCCCAGCCTCAGCCTGCCTGAAATGCAGATTCCCAGGGCCCCCAGACCTGCTAAGCTAGACTGTAGGGCANGAAGACACAGGCAGGGTTTGGCCTATAGTGGGGAAGCTTATTGTGAGGGCTCAAGAGGCCTTTGGTTTCCTTGAGATCTCTGTAGCTTTGAGTGTTGATCACTGCCCAGGAAAGAGAAGAGAGCAAAAGGGGCCTGGGAGTCCTGAGAGAAAGGTATTGGATCAGGCCCTGAGGTCGCTCAGGTTGAACCCTTGAAAAGCAGGGTGGACCTTGCGGAGGCTGGAGATCTTGCCGAGGCTGGAGTCTATGCTTCACTCTGTGTGAGTGAGATTCAGTGGCTGCTTCCAGAAAGTGGTAGAGACCTGTTTTGATGAGAATCACATCTTGGCATTACTCCTTTGGGCTCCATGATCCGGAACAAGCCATTCAAATTCTGCGCTGGGCTATGGATGTGGCTCACTGCTGGAGTGCACAGCACGCACAAAGCCCGAGATTCAGTCACTAGCACTGTACAGACCAGGTGTGGTGGCACTGGGTAGATGGGGCCAGGAGGATCAGAAGTTCAAGGTCACTATTAACGGAGTAGGAAGTTCAAGGCCAGCCTGAGCTACATGAGACCGTGTCTCAGTAAATGGGGTTGGGGTAGGGGTTGAGTGGGGCTGGAGAGATGGCTAAGCATTTAAGGACACTGACTGTGTTTGCAGAGCACCTCCATCGTGGCTGACAACCATCTGTAACCCTAGTTCCAGGGGCTCTGACACTCTTTTCTGGCCTCCATGGACACTACACACATGTGGTACCCAGCCATACATCCTGACAAAATACCCGTACACACAAAATACAATTATTTTTAACTTAAAAAAAAAAAAACAGCTGGGTTTGGTGGCTCATGCTTTTAATCCCAGCACTAAGAAGGCAGAGTAAGTGAACATCTGTGAGTTCAAGGCCAGGCTGGTCTCTATGGTGAATTCTAGATTAGCCAGTATTAGAAAGTGAGACCCTGTCTGAAAAAAAAAAAAAAAAAAGAAAAGAAAAGAAAAGAAAAAGGAACATTCTCTAAGCCCCAGTTTCTCTATCTAAGAGTTTGCCTTGCCCACTTCATCACCTTTCTGAAGNAGGAAGCAAGTTGGGAGTGAGATCTGACCATTAGCCTGTAGCTAGTCATGGAATTTTCCATGTCAACATGTGTGAATACTGAATGTGTCTAACAGGGAAATGACAGTTTGCAGTCCCATGCCGTGTGAAAACACAGCAGGGGATGTAACCTTTTGTCCTCAGGTTGGGGCTAGTAGGAGACCACACTCAGGACACTGTCACAAGTGCAGTGCCTGACACGGTGTTCGGTTCACAGGGCTCTACAGAGAGCACTCCCCCCTTAGTGCCTAAGAATCATTTGATGGACAAATGGATGGATGGCTAGAGGGATGCCGTAGTCCAGGAAGNCTTCTTGGAGGAAGAGAGATGAAGGCTGAGCCTTGAGGAAGACCTGGGGCTCTATCAGGACCCAGGGCAGCTGGAAGCCCCCACTTTTCCATACTCCCCATGGCTGTGGGATCAGCCTCGAGTTGAAGCCAAGGGTTTGCCCACCTCTCTGCTTAAGTCTGTCACAGTGTCTTAGAGTTGCCAGCACTAGCCTTTAGCTACAGCCACAGGCTCTCTGGGACAAGACTAGACCCTGGGAGTTCATCTTGTTGCACAGAGATGTCTCCTGCTGGGGCCGAACAAGAGAGAACGGAGCTGTGCTGCCACCGAATGCCAGGCCCATGGAGGTCACTGGTGCTTCTTATGTTTCTTGGAAGAAGCAGTTGGGTTAGGACACCCTGAGGAGAGCAACAGCAGCTGCGAAGTAGTGAGAGATCCCCAGGGTACCAAAGGCTTGGAAACCCTGGGCCTACCTTTCTAGGCTCAATTTTATTTTTATCTACTTTTTTTTGAGACAGGGTCCCATGGAGCCATAGCTGGCCTTGAACTTGCTATGTAACTGAGGATGAACTTGAACTTCTGATCCTCCTGCCTCTGCCTCCCAAGTGCCGGGATTATAGGCATGAACCACCACATCTAGTTTATGCCATGATGGGGATCGAACCCAGAACTTTGTGACTACTAAGTGAGCACTCTACTAACTCANCCAAGTCCCCAGCTTCTATTCTAGTTTTTAAGAATTTCCTTTTGGATATTATGGCTTTAGGGGAAGCAGACAATTGGTGGACAGACAGACATACACACAGGTTCTCCTATGCTGGCTTTGATACTGTTNCTTTTCTGGGCTGTGGAACTTGGGACAAGTCCTTGTGACTCCAAGCTCTTGCTTTCTCGTCTGGAAATGGGGGTGATGCTTTCAAGCTTCTAAGGGCATTTCCAGGATGAGGTGAGGCAAGGCCTGNGAAGTGGACATCAAAGGAGTGCCCAGCGAAAGGGAGCATTTCCGTTCTAGAATTAGCTCGAAGAGCAAACGGAACACACATAAAGAGACGGTGGGCAAAAGATGACCCCACAGTCAATGTGCATGACAAGGTTATAGGGGCAGGAGTCAGAGATGGAAAGTCTGGAAGGTTCCAGGGACCCACAGAGGGCAGAAGAGAGTGGGCGGTGGAGAGGGGCACACTCCCTGCTCCTGTGCCTTGGTGTGGCCTGTGAACAGGGAGCCACACCACATGCTTACCCCTGCACTCTCTGGCTAGTTTCTCCTATGTGTCTTTCTGGTGGGATGTTGGTTGACTCTCTGGGGGATCAGTGGGTGGGTGGGGCCGTGTTTCTCTCCAACCCCTCACATGCTCACATGTTCCCCTCTGCTCCTCTCCTCCAATCANCCAGGGCTGTTCCCACCCAGGTGGTGGTGTTGTATAGCTGATACTAAGTAAATAGATTCAACAAAAATCCCTCCAAACTTAAGAGCAATCAGAAATTGCCCAAGGCCAGAGGGTCCCTACTGTCTAGAAGCACACTGGAATGGTGCCAACCACTCAGGGCAAAGGGGCTGGCTGGCTCCTGCTGCTAGTCCTCTAACCCTGTTCACAAGATTCACCTCATCCCTAGCTAGGTTCCTGGTGGAGTCCAAGCCCTGGGGATACAGGACACTCCCACCTAGTCCTCCATCTACCCATATTCACACCTTGGATTTGATCTCATGTGGTGACACATGGTAGGAGACATGGGCACACCTGGAGGTCGCCTGTGCCAGCCAAGGGCTGGAGCTGCTCCTATGTGGTTGACAGGGTTAGTGAGCTCACTTCCTGGCTCNCCTAGGTNAGCTCTCACAAACTGCTGCCTCTGTCACCAGAGATACCTTTCAGAACTGGATCTTAAAGACCCCAGGAGACAGAGATGTCACACTAAGCCCTGCAAGCAAGGTTCTCCTGTAGCAGTACCATGAGAGTATAAGGTCAGGCTGAGGCAGAATAGAGTGGTGTGGCGACATAAATGATCATTGAAGTCCACATCTTTGATGGTCTTGAAGTAGGATTCTGGGAATGCACCCTTCTTTTGCTGTATACTGGTCCATCTCTCCAGGCATGATCCATATTGTGGCTACTACTACACTTGATATATGTAACCTTTTCATCCTCTCCGTAAGATTGTCACACAGATGAGGACGGGGATGGTTAGAGGGGCAAAGACACTCACCCAAAGTTACACAGCCAAAGCCAGAATCCTCCTCAGAGTCATGCCCACTGTCTCCCNCAAGCCTTCTTCTATATAGCACAGGTCTGAATGGCTGCTGTTACAGGGGGCAGTTGCAGAAAAACCTGTCTGGTAGGAAGGGGCTGAAATTGAACTCCCAGTTGGATAACCAGATCTAAACCCTGGCAGGGGTGTGTGTGTATCTAGATTGGCCCCTCCTGTGAAGACAATCCACTGTAGTTTGTCTTAANTCTCGGGGGACCCTTCAGACCTCCTCAGTCCCCATTCCATCTCCCTCCTGCTGCCAAGTCATTTGTCCACTTGACTGGAAGCACCGCCCAGGGAAATAAGTGGAAATGAACCAAGACCCTGTACATCCCCTCCACCAGGCACACTGCCGGTGTCTGGGCAAAGGTGAAGAGGAGGCTGGGAGAGGCATCTACTGGGGAAGCTGAAGTTTCTTAGAGAGTGCCCACTCTCTGGGGGATCAAGAGGCGGTTGGCAGCAGGCAGGAGAGTCACTGGTGCTGNGGGGAACAAAGAGCACCCCAANCCAGAACCTTTACCAACAATTGTGTGGCAGGTACTACACTGNGCCAGCTCCTTGGGACAGGTCTGACCTCTGCAATAGCTGGGCAGCTTTTCCACCATCCCCAAAAGAGGAAGGACAAATGAGGGGCTCTGAGTGTGGACCTCCCAGTCCCCTGCCCTCCTGACTTCCTCCATCTGCTTACTGGTGGAAAGAGAAGGGCAGTATCCACTCAGACACCGGGGATGGCCTGAAGGGGACCAAAGGCAGAAACCAACTCCTGTCTCAGCACAAAGCCCAAGGGCAGGGGCTCCTGACTTGTAGGGGCCACAAAACCCTCTGAGAACCTGTAGTGCTTCTTGGAACAGGACCTGGGCAAGTGTGCAAACGTTCGTGTGTACACATACAAACACGAGGTTGCAAACCCTGTGGGCACTTCCCAGACAGCCCCTGTCCAACTGTGGACCTTGGTGGCCAATGGTACAACTCAAGAGGGCCCTGCTTACAGGGGCCTTTAACCTCAGAGAAGTCAGGGTGTGTCTTCTTGCCATCTAAAGGTCTTGATTCCACAGCTTCCATCAACGGCCACATTTACTGAATGCCTCGTGTATACTAAGCAGTTACCATGAACTAGTTCAACTGAATCCACACAGAACACATGGTAGAATTTATATTAAAACCCGACTTTAAATGTGAGCAATCCTAGANTCAGAGAGGTTTAGCCCTTTGCCCAAGCTCACACAGCTTCTAGCATGCTGGGCTGCCCAGACCTTAGTGTCTACCCAGGCTACAGGGCTGTTGGGAGTCTCTCTGAGTATCTCAGAAGGAGAGGGAAAGGGAAGGAGCTATCATCTGTGTGTGTTCACGCATGCATGCTGGATGAGCAGGGCCCCCATCAGCCCTGGAGGAAGGAGTCTGAGGAGGAGTGATGCTGTGTTTTCCCGCCCACTGCTCTTTGAGCTGAGATGGAGCCTGCTAATCCACTTATTTGATAACTCGCTTGCTCCACGTCTATTTGGAAGCATGCAACCTCCCACGCACCAGCTCCATCGAAGGCGGGGTGGCTTTGCTTATTCCTCTAAACCTGGAATCTGATCTGTCTTTTCTGGGGATGGAGTGGTGAAACTATACCCGCCAGTGGACAGTAATGGTCCTAAAAATAGAGGGCATAAGAAGTGCTGGGCGAGGAGGGGTGCTCTAGGCCTGACTGTCTAACACTGGACAATCCTGCCTGGATGCTCACCTGCTTTCCCAGTGCTTGGCCTAGGGAGAGGTATGAGAATGAGGAGGGTAGGGAGACAGACTGTCCCCTTGATGCCACTGCCCGCATCCAGATGGGAAACCATCCCACCATCCCAGATCTGGGGGCAGTGTCCTTGCCCTTGGCACCCTGGAACTTCCTGAAAAGTCCTACACTGTCCACTGCCCAGGAAAGCCCAAGGTCTGGTCAGTGGGTGTAGGTATCCTCAGGTCCTAAAGGGAGAAGCATCTCCACTGTGGGGTGTCTGAGAGTGTCTGTGCTCTTCTCCTTTGCCCCTCATCTCCTTATCCTTGGAGTGATCTTCCCAAAGGCCCCAATGATAAGTGGGTAGCAGTGGCCAGAACAAGAGCAGGCAAGGGCCAGGAGGCAGCCCTCTTCACAGCTACAGACCCTCTGCTCACTGGGCCTTCTCAATGCACTATATGGGGACTCCTGGAGAGCTTGTCACAATCCCCATGCCCACATATGCCCAGCCATATAACACTGGGTGAGCCTCCTGTCCAGGTTTGTAAAAAGTCTACAAGTGATCTGTATGCGGGCAAATTTGAGAACCACTGATGGATGGAAGTCCTCCCCGAGGCTGCCCTGTATCCTTCCAGCCTTGGGCATCTGGCTTTCTTCAATTCAGAGACCAGAGAAGCAAAGAACCTCACATCTGCCTTGGCTCTCAAAGGCCTTCATCCCGTCTGAGCTGCCAGCACCCCTACTCATGCCGGCTTTGGGAGCTGGATTCTGACTCCCAGGCTTAGGGAGTGCTCCCCAGTCTCTCATTCTTCATACTCTGGTTCCTAGGAGGCTTACCTTCCAGGAGCTGCCAATTGTCCACTGACCTCTGGTTCTTGCCTTTCCTTTGGCCTTATCTCCTATAAGCCCCAGCTAGCTCCAAGATCAGCAGACANAGCAACTCATTCCGTGCAGCACTGTGCATACCCATCACAGCTCATTCCTTTGTCTGGCCCTCCACCTCAGGCACCCTCTGTCCCAGCCATATCTCCTGCNGGACTTGGTGCTAGTATCATACATGAGATCAAGTCATAGGCAATTTCCCTGGGTGCCTCTACTAAGGATCCACATGCCTGAGTTAGCAAAAGTGTGATGTTGAGCAAGCACCCGGCCTCTGTAAAATGAGAGTGGTAGCAGATGACCTCACAGACCTCACAGTCCAGGTTTGACCAACGGTGCCAGCCTCTCAAACCTAGCTGCGTGCCTCAGTTGTCAGTGTAAAGCTTTCTTTGACTGGTGTATTAGTTGCTTTTTTTTCCCCCTGTGGCAAAGGAAACTTATTTGGGGTCACAGCATGAGGATACAATCCATCATGGTTGGGGAGTCATGGTGGCAAAAGTGTACGGTAGTTGCTCATAGTCAGGAGCAGAGAGAGATGAATGCCGATGCTCGGTTCACTTGCCCACTCTACAGCTGGGACCAAAGTTCATGGGGTGGTGGCTGAAGAGCATGGAGCTTCCTTCTGCAGTTAAACCTCTCTGGAAACATAGACATGCTCAGAGGTGTATCTCCTAGTGATTTCAAATCCTCCCAAGGTGATGATGAAGATTAACTCTCACAGCTGGTTAGTTGGTTGGTTGCCTATTTGGTTGGTTGATTAGTTGGCTAATTGGTTTGTTGGTTAGCTGGTTGATTGATTAATTGATTTTCTGGCTAGCTAGTTGGTTGGTTAGTTGGTTAATTGGTTTGTTGTTTGGCTGATTGATTAGTTGGCTAGTTGGTTGGTTAGTTAGCTAGTCAGTTGTTTTGTTGGTTGGTTTACTTCCCTGCTGGAGTAGATCTCTGGACGTAAGATTAATGAACATTGTTACACGTTCCTTCCTTTGGTCCTAATGGACAAAGTCTGAAGCTGCTTCTCTGGAGTGACATCATTCAGATGGCTGACAAGTAGCCGATGAATGAGTAAAAGAAAAAATTTGTACCTTCTGGCCCAATCTCACCACTCCTGCCCCCACTTGAGGCTTCCCCTACAGAGCCTGCAGCTATCCAGGTATGCCCCACCTTGTGGCTTCCTACTTGTTCCTCTGCCACACCTCTTAACAACCCAAAGAGTTGTTAAGAAAACCACCCATGGCCCTTTGCAGGGACCACCCCAATCTGTGTNGGAGCTGTGTCACTCCTAAGACTTTATTCNGGCTGCTGAGAACCCAGAGGGGGACCCACTGAAGGGGCTCTCACTCTGCAACCCTGAGCACATTGCATGTGCCGCTCCTGTCTTCCCAGGGCACCCTGAGGAGGTCACACAGACTTGTTAACCAAAGATGTCACTCTGTGTGTACAAATAGGCAGCTGGGACAGAGCCAGGGAGGTATCCTCAGGGAGGGGAGCTTATTCAGACGCTTGCCACTGGGTGGAGCCTTCAGATAAAGGTGCCCCAGCCTGAGAGAGGAAGTGGAGGAGCTGGTGAGATGGCTCAGTCAGCAAAGAACTTGCCAAGTATCATGAGGACTTGAGTTTGATCCCCAGAACTCTCTCACAAAGCTATGCACTTGTTATCCGAGTGCCTGTGATCCTGGCTGTAGGGAGGCAGAGCTAGGTGGATCCCTGAGGCTCAATGGCCATACATAGGGCTCACTGGCCAGCTATCCTGTACTATTTGACAAACTCAAGACCAATGAGAGACTATCTCAAACAAAAAGTGAAGGTGNCTGAAGAATGGCATCCGAGGNTGACCTCTAACCTACATATGCACGCGCATGTATGCGTGCACACACAAACACATGCACACAGACCACCACCACCACCACAACATGTACACACGCGTAAACATACACAAGACATACACCTCCCCCCGCCCCCAAAGGAAGCCAAGGCTGGCTAGAGAGGCTGGAGAGCTGAGAGGGAGTAGCTGTGTTGGGGGAAATGGGCAGGACTAGGGTCCAAGGCTTGGGCTGGAGGGATTCCAGGTGCTAAGGTTCAGGAGGCAATAGCACCTCCCATCACTTTACACAGACACCTGGAGTCAGGTTGAGGATGGGCTGGGGAGAGGAGACCGAGGGGCTGGTGGTGTCTCCTGTGGGGACAGGACAGGGCCTGGGACAGTTACCAGTTAGCGGTGATTAAGGTGTATTACCCCTCTGGGTACCTTGCCCTTTGGCTATGTCTGTCCCAGGCCCCAGCTAAGGCCCCATTGCCTCATTCTTCAGCAAGCAAGCCTGGGGCAGCCGCCACCAGTAGGTGGAACGATCAGGGCTCTAAAGACTCCAGGGATATGTGCAGGGCTCTAAAGGCTCCAGGGATATGTGGAGGGGCCGTGCTGTGCTGCCCCGCCCCACCCTGTGCTGGAATCCTCACAGCCTGCCTTTTTCCCTCGTGATGAAATATTCATGTCAGCAGAGTAGGACTCTCTGGGAAGGCTGCCTGTGTCTAGCTTATGCCTTGCACAAGCTTTTAAAGAACAGGACGCTTTTCCTACCCTCTAAGCATTTTCTAAGTCTCCAATCAATAATGCACTTTACTGGTGGCTTCCTCTTCTCCAAGCCCTACCCCCACTGCACCCCTTCCTCTCTCTCCCTTTCCTCCTTTCTTCCTCCCACCCTCCGTCTTTCCTTTCATTTACTTGTTAAAGAAATTAAGGGAAAATGTTGAATCATTCAGGAGGTGAGTGCAGCCCTCGTGAGGAGTGAGGTGGGTGGGGAGGGCAAACCACCTAGAGTGTGAGCTCAGAGACGGGTGTGCAGATGCCACAGGTGGGGGGCAGCTGGACAAAAGCACTGAAGAGCTGGANGGAAGCCTTTGAGCCTGCTGAGCTCCNGGTGAAGAAGGAGGCCAGCTTGGACCTGNGCTTGTATCAGTTGGTAGGGAGATTGCCTATGATGCACAAGATCCCCGGTTCAGTCCCCTGCATTGCATGAACTGGGANTGCTGGCACACACCTGTTATTCTAGTACTCAGAGGTAGAGACCAGAGGATCAGGAGCCAAAGTCAACCTCAGCTACAGAGGGTGTCTGAGGCCAGGTGGGATATGCAAAATCCTACCTAAGAAAAAGTGCGAGGGGCAGACATGGTTTCATGGGGTCTCTGTCTCACATTCACCTGATGAACCAGAAGATGTTGGTGGCCTAATGAGAGAAAATGGGACCATGAAAGGGGTTTTGGAGCAGGCATTGTGGAGCACGTGTCAAAATAGACAGCCAAGGACTAAAAACAGAGCAATCCAGTTGCCTTTTCATGGTAGTGAGCACCCTGTGTCTAGATGTATGCAAAATGTAGAGGAGTCATCCTCTTTCAAGGCAGGGGCCCACATGTGTCTGCTTGGTAGGTGGTACACTGAGGGCCTGGTGTGCATTCATTGCATGTGGGGGCCATAAGGCTGGGTGCCAGGCACGCTTCAGAACTGGGAAAGAGTTTCCCACCCCAAACATTCCTGGAAGTCTGGCTGTGGGAAGAATTCACATATGCCCAGGGCAAAGCAGAATGGAGCTTTTTTTTTTTAAAGACAATTTCGAGTTCTTGAAGAGATTAACCCTCGTGTAGTCACTGCCTTGGCAAAACCCTCACCCCCACTCCCTGTGGTTGCTCTGTAGATGGAGGAAGCCAGCCATACTGGAGTGTGTCCCTGGAGGCTGTGTGAGTCTGAGCAGGGTCTGGCTTTCCGCCTTGAGCCAGCAGGCCATCTCCTGGATGTCTCAGTCATATGCACAACCTGGTGTCCCAAGGTGCCCTGAAGGGATGCTAAAAGCAGCATTTCCAAACAGACGGAAGGTCTTGGTGTTCACATTTCCTCAGCTGCTGCTTAGGCCCATAGCCCTACCTGGATACAACTCTCATGACACAGGTGGTGAGGGTCCCAGCTTCGNTATTCAATGCTGCTGCACGAAGCAACTTCTGGGAGTGTTATATAAAGTGGGGTGTCCTGGTCTNTGCTCTCCTGGACTTTACTCTTGNGCATAGAAGGTTCTAGAAGGAAGGCAATGGTGGACAGGTTTGAAATGAAAGGCCTTCAGATGTCTTCCTCCAATGCTNCTCCACATGGTGACGTAGTGAAGGACCAAGAAATGTTTGGCTGACTCAGGCTAAAGCCATGACAGGCTTGGGAGGTGGCCTGAGACTCTGGGTCCAAAGTAGACCTCCACCTAGGACATGATTACTGAGTCTGGGCCTAGAAAAAGAGGACAGTTACTCTGGCTCTGGGTGGTGCTCTGCTAGGATGAAGGATGGAGGATCAGGCCCAGCATGGGCAGCTTGTCCTCCCCTGCCTGCATAATTCACAGAGCATGGGAGAATTGTCCCCAAAGAATAAGTCTCCCTGGACGGCTGCCGCTCTGAGTGGGTTTCTGCTGATTCGTGAGAGTGAGGCAGGTGACCTTGCTGTTNGCTGGGGCAGAGGAAGAAGAAGGGCGTAATCAATGAACCCACAGAACAATACGGAGAGCTAGCTGGAGAGAGGAGCTCAGAGAAGGAGGAGGGAGTTAGGGACGCAGGGCAGCCCGAATTAGGACCAGCGGCGAACACAATCTCCGTTTCCGCCTTGTTAATAATTCATCCCACTGCAACTTTTCTTACCAAGAAATAGGAAATCATTTGTTAGGGCGAATTCCCCCAGCACTTGGCTTTCTCCCTGCCATTGGGGGTGGGGGTGGGGAGGCTCCTCTGCTTCATCACAAGCGGCCATGGAAAGGAGGAGTGTAAAGAATTTGGGACTTTAGGATAGTGACNGCACAGTTGGTCTGTCGACTCCTGCTCTGTCGTTTCCCGAAAAGGGAAACTGAGGTATAGGTAGGTCCAGGCCCGACCAAGGTTATATGTCACTGGTGTTAGGGGCAATGCACNCAAGAAGTCAGCGTGCTTATTGACTCTCAGCCTGTCCAGGCCAGGACCGATTCTCCCCAAGTCCAAGGAGAAGGGAAAGGCTGCTTTGGTTGCCTTCTGGATTCTCCACCTTCACTCCTAAGTCCCAAGACTTTGCAAGAATGGAAAGCTGGTGTTGTGTTCCCCTCATCTCAGCACCCTATACCCTGGGCTACTCCTTAGGGGTCTTCTTCCTACCACCTGGGACACAGAAACCATCTCCAGCCCCCAGTGAGGCTGACAGCTCAGCAGCCAAGTTCAAAAAGAATCTGTCAGCTGCTGAACTGTTCAGGGCCTGCCCACACACCCGGGGGGGGGTGGCACGGGCTGGGGGCGGCTATGTCCTTTCCCTCTTGGGTAAATGGCAGTTTCCTGACTTGCATTAGAGCTGGGTATTGGGCATTAGAGAATCTGCCCCCTATGATGCAGAAGGGAAACTGTGCTGCTGGGTTGGGACAGGTGCATACATGATGGCAATTGATTTCTTTCCTGCATCCAGCATCCCTAAGCACACATTACACAAGCACTCATCTTGTGGTACCCAGACAGAGTCTCACTGTGTAGTCCTNGCTGGCCTGGAATTCCCTATGTAGACCNGGCTGGCCTCAAACTCACAGAGATCCTCCACCTGCCTCTGCCTCCCAAGTGTGCCACCATGCCCAGGCTCCTCCTTGGGCTTTCCTTCATTCCACCAAGATTGTCTGAATCTTCAGAGGGTACCATGGTCGGAGGCTTCAGTGAGGGCAGAGACAAAGAAGGTGGCTGCCCTCAGGGAATTCACTCAACACTTGTAAAAGAAGCAGTGTCTTTTCCTCACCCATCCCATGCTCCTGGCTGAGACTNCTATCAAAAAACAGATAAGAGGCTGGAGAGAGCTGGAGAGATGGCTCAGCAGTTAAGAGCACTGGCTGCTCTTCCAGAGGACCTGAGTTCAATTTCCAGCACCATCTGTAACTCCAGTCACAGGGGATCCAAAGTCCTCATCTGGCCTCCTCTACACATGCTACACAGATATACTGCAGACAAAACACTCATACACATAAAATATTTTTTAAGAGGCGGAAGAGATAGCTCAGGGGTTAAGAGCACTGGCCGATTTCCCAGAGGACCCAGGTTTGATTCCCAGCACCCACATAGCAGCTCACAATTGTCTGTAACTCTAATTCTAGGGGATCTGATGTCTTCTTCTGGCTTCCATGGGCACCAAGCATATATGTGGTGCATAGACATATATGTAGACAAACCNTCCATACACATTAAATAAANGAATAAACAATTTGAAAGGAAAGATTAGGGGACTGGGGGTGTGTAGGTCAGTGTTAGAGTACTTGCATAGTGTACAGGGTCCCTGAAATTCATCCCCAGCACCAGGAAGAAGAGAAGGGAAGAAAGAATGGAGGAAGGAAGGGAGAAAGAAAAACACAGATGAAAGAGAAAAGCATACAGATAGGTTTAGTTGAAGTTTTATGTGACACATGAGCCTTCATAAGGAATAGGACCAGGGTGATCTGTGTATTCTTTTTTGGGGGGGGTGGTTTGAGAAAGGTTTCTCTGTGTAGCCCTGGCTGTCCTGGAACTCGCTCTGTAGACCAAGCTGGCCTTGAACTCACAGAGATCCACCTATCTCTGCCTCCTGAGCGCTGGGATTAAAGCTGTGCACCGCCACTACCTGTCTTGAATCTATGTATTCCTAAAATAACATAAAGTTCTGGCTGGGGGAGGCAGAGGCAGGNGGATCTCTGTGAGTTCCAGGCCAGCCTGGNCTACAGAANGAGTTCCAGGACAGCCAGGGCTACACAGAGAAACCNTGTCTCTTTTTTTTTAGCCAATAATAATGATCATAATTTAAAGTTTTATTTATCTATTATTATTATGCATGCAGGCACATGATGTGGGGACATGTGTTCTGTGGTAAGGTCACAGGATAACTGTTGGGTCAATTCTCTCCTTGTGCCTTTATCAGGGCTCTGGGACTTGAACTCAGTGTGTCAGGCTTGCAGGGCAAGAGCCTTCACCTGCTGAGCTCCTTGTGTTCTGGTGCTTGGTGAGAGAGAGATGATGAAAGAGGGAAACTGGGTAAGAGGCCTGATGGGGGTTCACAAGTTGGGGGATCTCAGAAANGCCTGGATGCTCAGATTCTTTGCTTGACACCCTGTGTCCTTAGAATTAAGGGGTCCCTTTCCTTTCTCCTAACACAGGCCCCTCCTCAGTGAGAGCCTCAAAACCNGCTGAAGAGAAGGGCCGAGTGACCTTACTGCATAGAAGGTTCTCTAATTCTTTCTANTAGAA
Source organism: Neotoma lepida (assembly GCA_001675575.1). Lineage (NCBI taxonomy): Eukaryota > Metazoa > Chordata > Mammalia > Rodentia > Cricetidae > Neotoma > Neotoma lepida. The sequence continues at coordinate 170,406 of LZPO01034969.1, forward strand.
ATAGTTCAATGGGGCTGGAGAGATGGCTTAGTGGTTAAGAGCATTCACTTGCGGTTCTTACAGAGGACCCGGGTTCAGTTCCNGGTACCCACAGTGGCAGCTCACAACCTCCTGGAACTCCAGCTCCAGGGCACCTGATGCCTTCTTCTGGCTTCCACGGGCACTTGGACACATATGTGAGCATGCAGGCGTGCATAGACACACACAACGATACACATAACATAAATAAAAATAAAATCTTTAAAAATACATAGTTTGAGGTAGCACGTGTTGAACCCCAGCGGGTCTGAGGAAGTTGAAAGCTCACCCAGACTCGGGGCGCTTTCATGTGGCTGAAAAGATCGTCTGCTCCTCCTCAGCCCACCACAGACTTACCCNTCAAGCCCCCTTGCAAAGCACCAAGTTGGCCCATATCGTGGGCAGTGGCTGAGAGTTTGTCCCAACACAGATTTGGGTTTCAAGCCCAGTTGGTATGAAGCCGTCCATTTCTCTAGCCGAGACCGTTCCAATTCTGATGACCTTCAGAAAGCCACTTGACCTTTCCGAGCCTCTGTTTCCNCGTCCTGTGTTCTGTGTGAAACCCAGGTGATGTCACCACACGGTCGTGACAGTTTTACACAGCCCATTCCTGCATGTCAGCTGGAGTTGGGGGGAGATGGAGGTGGACGCTGGGAGATGCCGGGAACCCNGGGACTCCATGACACAGACCACCTGAACACAGGCTGCTTAAGACCCAAGAGGCCTGTGAGGACTTCTGGGCTCGGGGTTTGGAGACTCACAAGGCTGAACTTTCCCAGATGAGGGTTGCTCTGTTGACAGCATTCACTTCCTGTCCCAGGATGCTTCTCNCCCGGAGCTTGCCCAGTGTGTTCGCCACCTGGACTCTGACTCCTGCCCTGAAAATAACAGAGAAGCAAAATCATTAAAGAGACGAAAGTGCTAAAGCCTGGTGCACAAACGGTTGCACCAGCCTGTCTCCTGCTTAGAGACTTTGCAAGAGACCTGTCATGCCACCCTACCCCTCCCTGGTGCCCTGTGCCGCCGGCCCAGGGTAGCTACACTGCCTACCTTCCAGGTGACTTGCNTGGGGTGTGTGGAGACGGAACAACTGCAGAGATNCTGAGCTCTGACTCCCCAGCATCCTCCAAGGTCGGTCCCATCACATCTAGGGGAAGTGACACTGGGCTGGTATGTACTTAGTGACCATAACAACATCTGCCCCTGGCCCCACTATCACTGTGCTCCTCTGGACTAGCTGTCACTAAAGCAGTCTGTGTTCAAGGTGGTCTGTGTCACGGAGTCCGCAGGTTCCCAGCATCTCCCAGCATCCACTTTCATCTCCTTCCCTTGTAAGGTGGCTGGGATACCACCCCCCCTCCAGTGGACATGCAGGAATCGGCTATGTAAAACTGTCACTACCGTATGGTGACATCACCTGGGTTTCTCATGCACTCTGTCCCACAGAACACAGGACAAGGAAATAGAGACTCAGAAAAGTCAAATGGTTTGCTCAAGGTCACAAAGCCTCCAGAGGGTGGAGCCGAGCTGAGCTTAGGGTTTATAGACCTTAGAACCAGTTTCCTTAAGGGCCCCATACACTTAAACAAGAGGTTCTAACAGACTTAGTTTTCCAGGGGGCTCCTGGAAACTGTATGGGAACTGGATGTGGTGGGTGACTGTATTGGGAGGTAGGGGGAACTCCAAGGCCTTTTGTGTTTGTGTGTGCATGTTTTGTGTGCACACATGAGTGGAGGCCAGCTGTCAACCTTAGGTGTCACTCCTCAGGAACTCCTCAATGAGACAAGGTATCTCATTGGCCTGGAACTTGCCAATTAATCTAGGCTGGCTGGCCAATGTGCCCCTGGATGTTTCTGCCTCTCCTCCACAGTTAGAGCTATAACTACGCCACCTCACCTGGCTCTTCAGCACGACTTTTGAGGCTCATACCTAAGTCCCTTCCCCAAGTGCTTTACTGACTGAACCATGTCCCAAGTCCCTAAGCTGCCCCCGCCCCCCGACTAAGGCTTTTAAAATCAGGGGTATGTGACTTCTTTTGTTTTGGGGTGCTAATCATTAAGTGGACAGAGAAGCAAGTGCTGGTTTTGATAGCATCAGTGCTTAGCCTGGGTTCCCTTCTGCAAGGTCAAAGGGTGCCCGAAACTCACCTAACGTTGGCTGTCCTTGTCAGGCCACTTCATTTGGCTGTTTTCACCAACACTTAATCTGTTCTGTAGTCATGGAAGCTGGACACCCAGAAGGCTGGCAAAGTCACTGCTGCCTCCCGCTGTCCTCAGCTGTCCCACTNGGGTGGGGGCGGGGCTGGCTGGAACTCCCCTGGAGTTCTCCCTAGTGTGGCATGGAAAGCAAGCCAGGGCCTGAGCCAANGCGCTTTCAGAAAGAGGTTGGCTCAGTGCAGCCACAGCCCGTGCCTCCTCGGTGATACAGGATGCTGAGATCTTGTGGTGGCTGTGAGGCGGGAGGGAGAGGGAGAAACTAAGAGGCCTGTGCTGGCCATGGCTTGGGATTATTTGCTGTGCTCGTGGCTGGCAAAGCGCTCTCTGCAGCCGGCATGAGCCTGGTAAATACACAGGCTGATTCATTAGTGTCTCACCATCTGCTTCCCAGGGGTTGGGTAGGGGGCTGGCAGGCCCGACAGGTTGGGCAGCATGTATCCTTAATCAGGCTGGAGTCCCCAGACCCTGGCAAAGCCCCTGTCGCCATCTTCTCTATGATAGGAGGCCAGGAACAGCTGATGGCTTTGAGGAACACTGTGTCCCCCACCCCCTAGCCCAAGGACTAGTAGCAGGCTGGGGGTAGGTAAGGCAGGGGGCTGGGAAAGGATCCAGGGAAAAGGTGAGGTATGTGATTCATAGCAGTTGGGGAGTGAGTGTGTGTGTGTGTGTGTGTGTGTGTGTGTGTGTGTGTGTGACAGGAATATCGATAGTCAATATGAGATGGGCGGACATTAATAAAATTACCCAGAGACCAGGTGGCCTGGGAAAGGACATGGCCTTAGGAGGAAGGGGGAAAAGGCTCAAGGAAGAGGCTCCGAGAGTCCCTGAGAACACTGGAAAAGCCAGGGTCAGCACCACCCACTGAGCTGCCGCCCTTCCCACTTGGCTCGCTAGGATGAATGTGCCAGGAGCTGCCATCTTCAGCAAAGACATTTACTGTCTCACAGTTTCAAGATCAAGGTGCTGTCAAGGTGCTGGAGGTGTGGTTGCTCCTGCAGCCTCACTCCTTACGGCGCATGTGACCACCTCCATCTGTGTCTCGTGTCTTTCCTCCAGGTGTGTGTGCATNATAAGCCCCTGGTGTTTCTGTGTGAGCCCCTTTTCTCTGCTTATAAGGGGTCCTTTCTCAGAAGGAGAAGGACCACCGAAAGGGTTCCTTCAACTCTTTCACCTTTTTTTTCCAAGACGAGGTTTCTCTGGATCTTGCTCTGTAGNCCAGGCTGGCCTTAAACTCACAGAGATCTGCCTGCCTCTGTCTCCCGAGTGCTGGGATTAAAGGTGTGTGCCACCACCACGCAGCCAACTCTCATCTTAAAGACTGTCTCAAAATACAGCCAGATACCTTTTGAGGTTGCTGAGGGTTAGAGATTAACATGAATTTGAGGGGACACAGATGAGCCCCAGATGAGGCACAGGGCAGCAGGAGACAGGGTGGGAAAGCACCCAGCCGTCCTTCAGCCCCCTCATTCATGTACAAACTCTAAGTGTGTGTCTGCCATTCCACTTCCCAGTGCACAAGCAGGTGCACTCTGCCCTGGGTTCAGGGTGTCATTCATGCTACCTGTTGCGGCAGGGGACGTAGGGGTGACCTCAAGGCTGAACAGCCTCCTCCAGCCCAGCAGCCTGCTACCTTCTCCTGGTCACTGGGCTTGGCCTCTGCTTGTCATCGAGCCTATGGAGGTCACTCAGACCCTTCCCATTCAGGCCAACAGCATGAGGCACCAGTGGAAGTAACAAAAAGGTCCCCCTTTGTCATTGTGCTTCTAAGATTGCCAGACTTGAAAGGGGGTATCACTAAGGTGGTGCAGGGCAGGAGGAGGAAGAAGGGGGTGTGAGCAAGGAGGAAAATGGAAAGGAGAGGGGAGGAGAAGAAGGGAAGGATGAGAGAGAGAGGGAGAAGGAGACGGAAGATTGGTAAGGCTTGGTTTCTCCTCAGAAGTACTTCCAATCCCTCTGAGAAGGCCTGTGTTTATCTTGCCTTCCCTGGGCCTCAGTTACCCACTCTACTCAGTAAGGGCCTAGGCTGGTGGGAAATTCCTTGTACCCCAAGGTTTCTGGTCCAGGCAGGTGGGGTGGACATTGGCACCACAGGGTGCTAAGGACAGAGCTATTTTGGTCGGTCAGGGCTTTGTGGGCCCCGCCTTAGTGAACCCCCCGGCTAGCTGTGCCCACCGAGCAGCTCTAGGCAGCCGGGCACCAGCCCTGTACTGTGGAGGATCAAAGCCCGTGGCCAGTGGCTGACTGCAGTGTTGCTAGCTGGGGTGGCCAGGGACGGTGGCAATGTGTCCACCCCCTCAGGGGCCTCATGGCTCATTAGAGAGCAAGAGGTTTTTAACTCAGATCCAAGCTACTTTGTCTCTGCACAGACACCTGAAATATTCATCAAAGTGGCTGTGTGGACTGGGGCACTGTGCGGCTGTCAGTGACAGGGTTTGTTGTTTGTTAATTAATAGGTCTACCATCCAGAGCAGTTTGGGGCTTATAGAACACTGAGTAGCAAGTACAGACTTAGAGTCCCAGCTTTCTGTCCACCCCTACCCCATTATCTTATCATCAGGCACCTGCTGTCTGTGTGGGACAGGCACTTCCCACTGTCTGCATCCGGGCTTGGTGATGGCTAGCAGATGGCTAAGCACCAGGCAAGCACATCACAAGGCCCTTCCCAGTAACCAGCACCTACTTCCTATCTCCCTTCTTCTGCAGGAAAACCCCTACCTGTGCAGTAATGAGTGTGATGCCTCCAACCCCGACCTGGCCCACCCACCCAGGCTTATGTTTGACAGGGAAGATGAGGGACTGGCCACCTACTGGCAAAGCGTCACGTGGAGTCGCTACCCTAGTCCACTGGAGGCCAACATCACCCTCTCATGGAACAAGAGCGTGGAGCTGACGGATGATGTGGTGATGACTTTTGAGTATGGCCGGCCCACGGTCATGGTCCTGGAGAAGTCCCTGGACAATGGTCGCACCTGGCAGCCCTACCAGTTCTATGCNGAGGACTGCATGGAGGCCTTNGGCATGTCTGCCCGCCGGGCCCGAGACATGTCACCCTCTAGCGCCCATCGGGTGCTCTGCACGGAGGAGTACTCACGCTGGGCAGGGTCCAAGAAGGAGAAGCATGTGCGCTTTGAGGTAAGGGACCGCTTCGCCATCTTTGCCGGCCCTGACCTGCGCAACATGGACAACCTGTACACGAGGCTGGAGAGCGCCAAGGGCCTCAAGGAATTCTTCACCTTCACCGATCTGCGCATGCGGCTGCTTCGCCCTGCGCTGGGCGGCACCTACGTGCAGCGGGAGAACCTCTACAAGTATTTCTATGCCATTTCCAATATAGAAGTCATCGGCAGGTAAGGCCCACGGCCACGGGTTTGTCACTCAGGATGTCAGCTGTTTCCTGAAATGTTGTCACCTGGTACCTGGATGTTACCTGTTTCTAGGGATACCTGGTTTTCAGGGATATTATATGATGTTTGAAATGTCACCTGGTTCTAGAGACATCACCTGATTCTAGGAATGTTACCTGGTTCCCGGGGATGTTATCTGATATCTGCGATGTCACCTGGTACCTAAGATGTCACTTGGGTACCTACAGATCACCTGTTTCCTGGGATGTTAGCTGATATCTGAATGTCTCCTGATATCTAGATTGTCACCTGATAACTGGAATGTTTATGTCAACCTGGTACTAGATACAACCTTGTTCTCAGGATGCCACCTGGTTTCAAGGCAGGAAGTCACCTGCCTNAGAAGTCACCTGGTGCTACATCAAAGGACTGCCTGTGCAGTCAAGACACTCAAGTGTTGCCATAATTAGGGGAGCNTGTGTGGGTGTAAATGCCCAGGAAGGCAGGAGGTTCTGCACCATCCAGGAAGTTTGTTCATTCAGTGGNTAACTGTGCTGGCTTCATGAGAAGTCCTCATTCCCAAGCCACCTGTGGAATGGGAAGTTTCCCCCTGGACCTTGGGGTGCTTAGATGAGTCAGACATGGCAAAGGGCTCACAGTGGTGCCCAGCGTGCAGTACATGCTTTTTTAAAAAGTAGTAAATAAAATGAATACTGGCCAGAGGAATGGCACCCAAGGGTGGGAGCCGGCTGACAGAGGGCAGTGTGAGGCCTAAAAGTGAGCAGGCATAACAAGGGCAAAGGCAGCACGTGGGGGCCCTGTTGGGGCCTCACATCTTGTATGTCTCTCCATTGCAGGCTCTGTGCTGCCGAGGGCGTAGCTCCTGACTCGAGGAAAAGCCATTAGCTGTCCATGTGTCGAGCATTGCCCTGCTTTTGGTGGTTTTTCTTTTGCTGTTGTTTTGCTCATATATATATATATGAATGAAATGTTTATACACTAGGCACTAGGGCTGTGTTTGCCTCTTGCATCATCTCTAGCCCTCTTACCCACCCCCTTGTTCTGCTTTTTTAAGACACACAGCATGCCCGTGTGTATTTCCATATTTTGATCAGGATTGGGAAGAAGGGTGTGGAGCACGGGGTGGGGAAAACCTGGAGCCAGTT
>LZPO01034969.1:196457-209397 GCA_001675575.1 Neotoma lepida
CACACACACACACACACACACACACACACACACACACACACACACTGGATTAATATAACTTTTAAAAATGGGTGTGCTAGCCAATACTTACACTCCTAGCTCTTGAGGGGTAGATATGGGAGGATCTACCTTGGCTATGTAGCTAATTCAAGGCTAGCCTGGGCTATGAGAGATGCTCTCTCAAAAAAATAAAAATAAAAAATAAGTCTGGTGGTGGTGCATGCCTTTAATCCCAGCACTCAGGAGGCAGAGGCAGGCAGATCTCTGAGTTGGGGGCCAGCCTGGTCTACAGAGAGAGTTCCAGGACAGCCAGGGTTACACAGAGAAACCCTGTCTCAAAAAAATTAATTAATTAATTAATATAAAAAGGAGTTAAGGTGGTCAGATTGCTGAAACATCTGGCATAAGGGAGTCTCTCGCCATCTAAGAGCAGAAGTTCAGGAATCCACAGAGGGCATTCAGAACCAACCTCAGGGGTGTCCAGAGCAACCCCGGCTGGGAAAGGTCTCCAAACCACAGGAGTGGGCATTTGCCCTCTTTGTCCCGAAGGAGAGTGTGAGTGTGCAATGAACCACTGACCTCCGGAGTCCCTTCCAGGACAACCCAGCACAGTCCTGGCCTCTCCTGCTCCTGAGTTCTTGCCTTCACCAGAGGCCAAGTGACCTGCTTTGGAGCTCACTGACCTCCCCCGTCCTCTGGTCTCCTCAGGTGCAAGTGCAACCTGCACGCCAACCTGTGCACAGTGCGCGAGGGCAGCCTGCAGTGCGAGTGTGAGCACAACACCACAGGCCCAGACTGTGGCAAGTGTAAGAAGAACTTCCGTACACGGGCCTGGCGAGCTGGCTCCTACCTGCCACTGCCCCACGGCTCTCCCAACGCCTGTACGTATGTAGCCAGCCCAGTGGCGGCCCTCATCCTGTGCCCCAGGACTGCGGCTCACATGTGCACTTGTATGCATTGCATCACATGTGCACTTGCATGCGCGCNCACACATACACACACACACAGGAGGGGGCAGCTGGGGTTGGTACACACACCTGGTAACCCTCCAGCTGCCCCCCTCCATGTCTTCTAGGCTGTACTTTCAGCACTAGTTGCGGGCAGGCCAACCCAACTTGGGCTGCTCAGCATCTTGCCATCCTTCTTCTCTCTGAGAGCAGGGCAGGAGACCCCATGGAGATGCAGAACAGGAGGTCCAGGTGAATGCCCCTAACAAGGAGTGCTTATGGGGTGTATGCAGCATGTCACATGGTGCTTCTGGCACTGCACCCCTAGCCCAGCTGCCAGCAGTCAAGTGCTAACTTTCACATTTTGCAGAAATGTCCTTTGAGACGTTTGTCTGGGCCCCTGCTCTCAGCCCAGTCTTGTCCCCACCTCTCTCAGCTGTCAAGGGAAGCCATAAGAGAGTTTCCCCCCCTACATGTCTGCATCATGAGCACCCTTTGAGGGACCCTCATGCATGGGGGACCCCCAGAACAGGCTTCATGAAATCACAGCTCCCACAAGTCCCTGGAATTCAAGCAGAGGCGAGCCTAGGTTGGCTGCTCAGACCCTTGATACATGAAAGGCACCAAATAACCTGGTTCAGAGTGAGGCTGCACCAGGATCAGTTGCCACACGTGGCTTCCCTGAGCCCTTACCATACCATGCCATGACTACCGCCCACCCCCCCAGATGAGCAGGCAGAGGCCCAGCCAGCCCAGTGCCCTCCTGATTCCACACCCAGTCCCAGCCCACATGGGACCCAGTGACAAAGCCGGGGTCCACATAGTTCCCAAACCACATGTCCCATCTGGCACCCTCCCTCACCCCTAAAAGATTCATGTGGCTTTAGACTGATCAAAGCTGAAGGCTGCAGCAAGGCAGACGGTGACAGGCATGGCGCGCGTGGGCTACAGCCGGCACTGTGACAAGCCTTTGAAGGGATGACTTGCCAAGCACCGCGAGGCACTCAAGGGTCTTCAAAGGCACAGAGGGGGCTTGGCGGGCTGCTGGCCTGCCCCCTATCTGCCTCCCTCCTCCTGGGTGCCTCTCCCCATCTCTTTGTCTCCTGAATCTTCCCTCAGTCCTTGTTGCTACCTCTCACTGGTGGGCTTGCCTCCTCTCCATCTGTCCTACAGCCATATCCCACCCCCATCACTTCTGCTTGGTTCCTTCCTCAGCCTCCCACCTGTCACCTCCACCATCATGGACCAAGACTCCTACCTGCAGAATACCTGCCAAACAGACAAACAGACCCCAGGGTGGCTATTGCATGTCTTATCTCCTCCCTGCTTTGGGAACCTTCCCCCACCTCACCCCCACTTCCCTCTATCTACCTCTTCTCTGGGACCTCCTCTTCACAATCACAGGGAGCACCCCCTCCTCAGTGCCCACCTACTTCAAAGCCTTGGGAGTAAAACCCTAAATTGTCAGTCCCCCCAAATACAAGACCCCTGTGAGATCACCCTACCCTCTCCCTCCATCACTCCCTATCCCCAAAGTCCTCTGCATCCAGTCTCTTGGGACTGGATCCACTGTAGCCCTGTGCCTTTCTCACCCTCAGGACCAAACTCTGAGGTCACCTTGCCTCTGCACGCCACTCTAGCATCTATGAGTCCTTGCTCTCAGCTCCCACACTCCCAAGCTCTTCCATATCTCATGCATGTGGTACCTGCCGGTGTGTGTAGGTAAAGACTGGAGTAGAGAGCAGAAGCTCGTGCCCCACGCAGCCCACTGTCCCCACCACAAGTCCTTTCTCAGAACCAGCTAGGGAAAAGCTGTGATGGCCTTCCTTTCGTGACTGTAACTGTTCTACTCAGGGATGGTGACATCACTGGTTAAACCAGGCCCAGGCTTCCTTCCCCACAGAGGCACAAAACACTGAGAGCCCTGGATTCAGCCTCTCACACTGCCATGTCTCCCAGCAGGCCACACCTCCTATTCCCTGTTAATATCTCTGTCCATGACCTTATCTTGCCTTAGGGATCCTGAAAGTTGGGGAGGGGATGCTTGTCGCAGTGTCCTGGGGAAGAAACAGCTCACAGTGTCCCTTCTGGACTAAAAGCAGCCTTCAGACAGTCAGTGGTGAGAATCCCCATAGGTGTGGGCCCAGAGGCTGCCCCTGTGACCTGGCAGAATCTCGGGCCCTCTAAGTCTCCTTCCCTTTAGTGGGGCTGGAGGATACCTCTGTAGGCTCCCCTGCCTCATACAATGTCCTGTGCCAGGTGGGGGTGGCCAGGCCTTGTGTCTAACACGGTTACCCTCTTGTGCCCCTACAGGTGCTGCTGCGGGCTCCGCCTTTGGCAGTAAGTATGCCGCGCTCTGTACAAGACTGGGGCTAGAGAGTGGACGTGAAGGGGCCTGGCCTCTGTTCCCCANGGCATCTAATCACACCCATCTGCTTCTCCGCCTCTCACCCCAGGTCTCCTAGGTCTCATGCTGCTTTGGAAGAAGGACAGGGCCTTTGTGCATTTGTGGTCCCCTGGCCCCTGTTCTTCCACACTCCATTCTGTCCTTTGAACACAGCCAGGAATAGGGCCTTCTCTACCAGTGGCAGTGTCTGTCCTCTGAGTTTGACCGTTTGGTACCTCCTCCAGGCAGTCTCCACAGCTGGCCTGCTCTGCCATAAGGCTGGAGGGAGCAAGCTCTGATCCCAATGCTTTGGATGTCTAGGGCATGTCAGGCTGGGGAGGGACATCTGCAAGAGTGCAGGTGTCTTAGAAGTCCCAAGAATGATGGGAGGATCTGACGTGGGCGCCTGCCGACTCCCATCCATATGGTCCTCCTAAGTGTTTAGTGGAGTCAGGTGGCTGTAGCATCTCATTTAAACATTGCAAACTCACCCCCTGCCCCAAAAGATCTACCTACTCCAAGAGTCAGCGGGAAAGGGCTTGTCATTGGCAAACTGTGGCAGACCCCAAGCTTAAAGGATGTTCCCAAGGACTTCATCANCCTTCACCATGTTTCTGTGGGGACACACCCTGCCTGACTGTCCTGCCTCAGCCAGACAGACCGCTATCTGGGATGCTAGTGGACAGAAGGAAACTGAACTCTGCAGCCATCACTGGCATTTGCCCCCAACGTCAAAGCCAGTGAAGACTTCTCTAGGATGCCCCTACTCCACCCTTTCTTGCTTTCTCCATGTCTTGCCAGGTACCAGCAGGTCCAGCAAAGATCCTGCCCACAAAGCCCCTGTGGCCACTGAGGCCACAAAGAGGGGCCCTATCACTTCTACCCCCTCCACATCTACCATCCAAGTCCCTACAGTCCCCAGCACCCCACAGCCCACAGGTAGGTATGAGAATACACCCAGGGATGCCTGCTCCCCACCNTCTTTCCTCCCTCACCCAGGGAAGAGCAGACACTTGCTTGCCTCCTAGAGTAGAAACTGTTAGCATCCTAGCCCCATTAAAGCACTGNCTGAGGGGGTCCCCAGGCCATCTCAGGAAACTGTCCCAGCCAGGTGTCCTAGCCAAGGCAACCAACCAGTGAGATGCTCCTGGAATCTTGTTCTTCCTGTTCCTCCAAGCATTGTAAAGAAAGGCCCAGAGGCCAGTGTAGTCAAGGGGACAGCGGACCTTGTAGGGGGGTGCCCATGGCAGCAAGTCCACCCAGATATTCAGTCAGAGATGGTGNCTTGTCACCCAGACATGCTTTGTCGTCCACCCATGGAGCTAGCTCAGGCTCTGTCCCTACCTGGTNGTCTCCTAGGTCATCTGTCCAGCTGCTGGACAATGGGGAGAACAGAGCCCAATTAGTGGGGGAGATCAGGGCAGGAGGAACCTTGGGAGGAACCAGACTCCTAAACGTTTGTGAGCAGAGACAAGCCCAGGCCACCTTCCCGCCTTACAGCTGTGACTACAGGCGCAGCTGCACATGAGCCTGCAGCCTACAGACTTGGATGACTGTTTGCCCTCCCAAAGCAGGATTTGTGCATCCAAGTGGCGTGGGATCCCGGTGTGGCCCTCTGGGCTCATCTGGGAAAGTCTTGCCAGGTCTAGTCCACTGCAGATGCTGGGAATCTAAAAAGATTCCTCCTCCCAGAGGGTACCAGCAAGATGGTGGCCAAGTAACTTCCTTCTAGCTCCAGTAACACATCCCTCCCCCACCCTTCTCAGGGGAGACATGGTGGAGGCTCTTCTCTCCATGGGGACATGTGCAGGGNGCTGGACATGTCCAGGAGATGAAGACTTTCAGAGGAAACCTCCTGATGCCAGGAACCTCTCTGAGATGGAGGAATCCGGGCTTCGAGGCCTAGCTGCCTCCGAAGACCTTTGCACTTTGTTGAGCCTGTGATGGGCAGAGGAGAGCAAAACTATCCAGGAAAGGGCGACCAGTGGTCCCCAGGTGTGGGAGTAGGCACAGGTACCTAGGGACCTTGAACCCACTTGGAAGATGTGTGGGGCAGACTNAAGTTGGAAGTTAAATGTGAGAACACTGGGAGCCCAGTGAGGTCTCTCTAGAAGGATGGGGTCTGAGTTGTAAGAGTCTTCCTGGAGCACACAGCTGGCTGACTCCAGGATTTTACTAGTGAGCAGGAGGCATACATACCCGTTCTCCAGGCTACAACAGCAAACTCCCAATGAGGGTCAGATCTACATTTCTGAGCCCTGTGCTGGCTGTCTGAGCATTAAGGGAAGGAGGTGGCTTCAAGGTAACAGCAGCAGCCTGCACCTTCTCATCTAGGGCATTCTTAGTTCCTGCGTGGCCACTGAAGCCTGTACCCAGAGTCTCTGGGACACTTGGCATACCTTTGGTCTGGATGCCAATTGCATTCAGGTGTCTGGCTGGCTGCACAGTGTTATCTTCCCTGTCTCTTATACACATCTAGATGTGTATAAGAGACAGCATTCACTCCTTGTCCCTTTGGCCACATGGGACTACTGCCCTGAAGTCTCAGGTGCTTGGAAGTGGTCCAACTGTTAAGACCTCACTAGCATGGATTCTTGGTCCCAAAGGACCCATGGCACACAGCACAGGACACCTGAGCACGTCCCAGCAAAACCCAGGCAGAAGCTTTCTCTTTCTGGACCAGGTTCTCAGACCTCTTTGGCTACAGCCCAGCTGGGCCTTGAAACCCCAGCCCCAGATGTTTCTGTCTCCTGCCAATGTCAAGCCGTCTGGAAGGCAGCTCTGTGTTGGAAGCCAGGCTGAAGCACCTAATCCTTCCCGGCCTCCTCATGGGGGTGGGGGGAGCCAACCTCAGAAGCAAGATGCCTTCGGGTGGATTTACCAGGGCTCTAATTAAGCCCTTGCCAATTTGGGTCCTGCGGCCTTGTCTCTTCACTGAATACCATATTAATGTCAATTTGATGTCCAAAGGCTCCAGGCTCCCAGCTGGGAATCTCCTGCTGTTTTTAACTGTTAGAATTTCTTTTTCTTTCTCCATCAACCACCATGGNTAATCCTTTTCCAAAAGGGAAGGCATCAGCTCCCCCCAACACACACAACCTTTGAATTTGGCTAAGTGATTGCTGCCTGTGCACCTTGCTTTGTCCAGCTCTGGGAACTGAGTGTTGGGGGAGGGGGAGTTGGTGACCTATGATGAGGTCCCCTGATCCTCAAGCCAAGGATCAGAGGGTGGAAGGGCAGTGATCAGAAAGGCGAGTTAGACATCAGAGGAACTTGGGGGAACCTTCTAGAACCTTTCTCAATGTGTCTAGCATCCTGGCCAGGACATTGTCCCCCAGCATGGCATTAGCCTGAGGTTTCNCACACAGGACTTGTTCTGATTGGCCCTTAAGTTGTAACAGAAACCACACAGAGAGGGAAGAGTCTTTGAAGGCCATGTCCCAGTGAAGGAAGGACTCTCCAAAGCCCACAGAGCCTCAGGCATGGGGGCCTCCTCTCGTCAGGCTCCAAGAGTGTGCCACCTCTGCAGGCTGCAGTAGCGTAGATGCTGCCTCTCTAGTGGATTTGGAGCCAGGTCCTTTGGCCAATGTAGACAGAGCCTGTAGTGTCGCTTCTTACAGGGCCTCTGGGAGGGTGGGGGCATCATCCCTCACGTGACTCGATTTCTTCTCTTCTTCCTCCCAAGGGCAGACCAAGCCATCTGCTGTTGCCCCACTTGGGGAGAACTCCCTCTGGCCCCAAGTGTCCACCAGTGCAGAAGGTATGGGGGCAGGGCCTATGCCAGGCCTGAGACCCCAGAAGCTCTATCTTAGACCCTTGGACCCCTCCCTCTGTAGTAGGGGTAGCAGGCTTATATGGTGGGCCTTGGATAGGAGGGGGCCCAAGAACTGAAGGAAGAGGAAGAGAGAACTCAAGAGTCAAAGCAGTGAGGTAAAGGNCCTGGTAGCTACCCTCACCCCTGCTCCCTGCTCTGTCCCCATTGGAAGCCAGTAAGCAATCTCTCTAAACCTTCTCCAAGGGCTTCAGAGTATGTAGAACGGCGTCCCTCATTACAGGACCCCCTCCTCTCCCTCCTCACAATGTGGGTCACAGGATACCTGGGCAGCTGCTAGGGCTCAGAACAGGGGTGACTGTGAATAAATAAAGGTGGCAGGAGAAGCCTGACAGTGGACAGTCCAGTTAAATGAGGGTGTGAGCCATGTAGAAGCCCCCCAGGACTAGGTCAACTGCAGGGGAACACCCAGGAGAGGGGGCTCATCTGTAGTTTTATGTGGATGTTCATGAGCTAGCTTCTCTTTGAGAAGGAAGGTTGTCCTCAGTTGTCCCCAGATGACCTGTTGTCAGTCCTATTGTCCTTGCCCTATCCCATCAAACACCTCAAGAACCCCTCCAGCCCCAGGGATGAATGGGCCAGGCTTCGAGCGCCCTCTGCTGGCAATTCATTGCACAACTAGGGAGGGTTGGTGCTTTAGCTTCTAGCATCGGAGAGGTCCTTCAATCAACAATCCTCTAGTAATGAATATACTAGTCATCTCCTGCTCCGGCCCCAATGAAGAGCCAGAAAGTCCTAGAAGGAAGCACAAAGACTGATTTCTCTGAGATAGTAGCATACTCACCTTAAGAATGGGGCTAGGGCTAGGCATTGATGGGATTCCAGGCAAGGAAAGGCTGCCTGCATTCTTGGCTTAATGACACTTGTGAGTCACATCCAAGGACAGCAAAGGACCCACCCTAGCTGGAACAGAAAGATGTCCTCAGAAGGAAAGAAGATGCAGTCTTAAAACTATTTAAGAATATTTATTTTATGTGTATGAGTGTTTTGCTTATATGTATGCATGTGCACTACATGTGTGCCTGGTGCCCATAGAGGTCAGAAGAGGGTGGTAAACCCTCTAGAACTCTGGAACTGAAGTTACAGACAGTTAAGAGCTGACACATGGGTGTTGGGAACTGAATCCATGTCCTCTACAAGAGCAAGAAATGCTCTTAACCACTGAGCCATCCCTCCAGCCCTAAGATACAGTAATTAATGCCAGGTTTAGACTCAGAATTTGATGACCAGTNGAGTTTGGGGGACAGAGGGAGAGAGCAGAAGGGCAGTGACATTTGCTTTCAACCATCCAAATATCTCTCAGTGACAGCAAATGCCTTAGTACGGGGTGGGGGGTAGAAGAAGGGGAAGATGTTTGGGGATCGGTCCAGCAGATCGGTAGGTGGCCTCGGGGGACCAGAGGCAGTGGGTATGCACTCATTGCTACAAGGTGCTTCAACCTGGGACTCTGAGAAGGATCTCACTCCACACCCGAGGATCATGTGGTCTCTCCCTGCCTCACATGTGAACAGTTGACAGGGTTGCCTGGTGCCAGCCTGAGGAGGCGCTCAGAAGTCTTGGTCTAACTTCTCCCTGGGTACAAATGGCCTGCCCTGGTGGATGGTCCATGGCAGGTGTAAGCACTTGTTTCTCATCTCTCTAAGCTGTGGCTATCTCGGCTGCTNTCCCCTCTCAAGCCAAGGGCTCCACACTTTTCCAGCTCAAGCCCAGATCTCCTCAAGTGATACCCATTGAAGAATTTCAAGGTAAGATGACCTGGGCCAGGCCTCCCACCTCTTCCCCAGTTCACTGGAGAGAAACAAGGCAGGACAGTGCTAGTCGGCGCCAACCCAGAGAACCCTCCCAGAATAGCTGGGTCAAGGTTAAGCAGCATCTCTCTGGCCCCAAGAGAGCTGAAAGCAGGGATGAGTCAGAAGCCAACTCAAGCACAGTGGGCAGGCACATGGCAGGAGAAGCAGCTGCCACAAATAGCCTGACCTGGCTCCCCTGGGAGGTGTGGCCCAGGGGCTTGTCTTGGTTGGAGTGGAATCTGGGACACTCAGGTCACTGGCAATGCTCTTTGGGGGCATTTGGAGGATGCTTCACCTCCTCGATGTCTCTGGAGGGCCCAGGTGAAGGGACAGGTCAGGCAGACCCATGGGTGGGCCCACCAGCTCTCCTAGATGTACCCCAAAGGCATTTCTCCAGGGTATCCTGTGCCTTTAACCATATGGACACCAGATCAGCACCTGCTCATCGTAAGAGAGAGGGAGCTGCCAGGCGGTGGTGGCATTTAATCCCAGCATTCAGGAGGCAGAGGCAGGCAGATCTCTGTGAGTTCAAGGCTAGCCAGTCTACAGAGCTAGTTCAGGACAGCCAGTGCTACACAAAGAAACCCTGTCTCAAAAAACCAAAATGAGAAAGAGAAGGAGTGAGGACTGACGTCCTCTAGGGATAGCTGCTCAGATAGTGGCCAACTTTCATGTTCAATGGCATGGGGGTATTGAGTCCCTTAGAAAGGATCCATAATGATGACCCATCCTGCAGAAGGGAAGGTGACCCTCCACATNAACCTCTGCNACCCCANCTCTTAGGACCCTTGACCCAGGCAGTCATGGGAGTAGAATTTGGAAGGTCAACCTAAAAACTGCAAGTGGGCCAGGCATGGTGGCACACGCCTTTGATCCCAGCATTTGGGAGTCAGAGGCAGGCGGATCTCTGTGAGTTTGAGGCCAGCCTGGTCTACAGAGTGAGTTCCAGGACAGCCAGGACTGTTATACCACAGAGAAACCCTGTCTCGGAAAAAGAAAAGAAATANGTGTGTCAGGCTGGAGATGTGGCTTGGTTGGTAGAGTGCTTGCCTGGTACACAGGAATAAACCCTGGGCTGGAGCCCCAGCACAGCACTAACTGGGTATGGAGTTGTATACCAGTAACCCCAGGAGGTAGAGATAGGAAGGTCAGAAGTTCAAGATCATCCATAGCTACATATTGAGTCCAAAGTCAGCCTGAGCTACCTGAGACCCTGTCTCAAAACAACAAAACCAAAAACACTTGGAGGGTTTTTGTAAATGATCCCACAATGGCTCATAGGTAGCTTTCCTTGGTTTGAACTGAGCAGTGAGATTCAAAAGCTGGGCTAGGAGCAGAAGAAGCCAGGCGATGATGCCCAGAGTCTTGCTGAAACTAGCAATAGAGTGCCGATCAGGATTGTGGGGAGTTCTGGCCAGTAAGAAGGGGTCCCACAGGGACCTGCAAGGACANGGACAGTAGCCAGTTTCCCTCTTCCAAAGCAGCATGGGAGGAAGGTTCTGTCCCATTCCATCATGTCCACATTTGTGAATGACTCTATTCATCCACGGGCTCTTGAGGGGACCATGGAAAACATGGAACCCTGGCACTGCCCTCTGCAAATGCGGCCTGCAACACTACCCTACTCCCTTGCATGAGCCAACTGCTAATCAGCCCCAGCACATGGGTATCCTTCAGACAGCACTTTGCTCTGACACCAGTCAGGTGTTAGCATGCCCTAGCCTCCCCAACTCCCTGCCCACAGGCCTCCTGGGGACTCAAAGCTGGCAGAGCTAGCTTTATCAATCCTGACCTGGAGCCCCTGCCCCATCCTTCTCCCAAAGATGCCTCCCCCAACCTTCCCTATATGTTCTTGGGTATGTCCTTCCCTGTATGCCTCAGTTTCCTCCAAATGCTCACTGACCACTGGTGTTTCTCCCACTTGGCTGGTCCAGACTGTGAGTGCTACGGCCACTCCAATCGCTGCAGCTACATCGACTTCCTGAATGTGGTGACCTGNGTCAGCTGCAAACACAACACTCGAGGCCAGCACTGTCAGCACTGCCGCCTAGGCTACTATCGAAATGGCTCTGCCGAGCTGGACGACGAGAATGTGTGCATTGGTAAGCACCAGTTGCAGGGGTGGGTCTCAAGACCCTGGGTAGGAATCACCCAAGGAGGTACAGACACTCCAGGGTGAGGCCCTCTTCATCTGAGCATCTTTGGGGACAGAAGCCCTTTGATCTGCTGCTGTGACCCCCAACTCTGTGTAGGCACTGGAAACAAACACAGGCATTGGTTAGAGTGAAGGCTTGCTGTGCACATTTGGCCCATCTGTCCTCTCTGGGCTCCTCAGAAAGCTGGGAAGTGGACCAGGCAAATGGTTTCTATCTCTCTTCTGTTGTTGAAACTGTCCTTCGAATCTTCAGAGCCAGCCTTATAAAGCTGTGCCTGCCGTCGTAGGCACCCACTCTTCCTTCGATGTTCTGTTCCAGCTTTGGATTTTCTGGAGAGAAGTCCCATGGTGCTCCTTGGGCCTGGACAGGGGACAGACCCTAAAAGCCAAACCCATAGCCCCCAACTGACACCCAGTAGCATAAAAGGGCAGTCAGGACTGCCTGTCTCCTGACCTGTTTCCAGCAGGGGCCAGGTCTCAGGCATCCTAGCCATCAGCCAGCAGGACCACTGCCCATCCCCCCACCACCACCAACAGCACCACCTGGCCAGCTCAGTTGCAAAGCTAGAGCTGTCACTCTGGATCATGGCTGAGGCCTTCAGATAATTCCATCAACTCTAAAGTGATCAAACAGAATTGTGTTGCCAGTGTCACACAGGGCCAGCTGCAGGGACAGGGCAGGGCCTCTGAATCTGATTAGAGGTGTCCCTTTTCCTTGTCTGTCTGTGCCTCCATCTCAGGCCAAGCACTGGGCTTCAAGGACTGGGGGTCAGGGACACACACACCCTACACACAAAGCCACACACACACTCCCCCTCCCTCCAAACCAGCTAGGGCTGCTCTTCCTCCTCCGGCCTTGTGGGGGAGGGTAACACACACTAGACAGCCTCCTGGACAGACACCTGTCACCTGTCACACTCTTAGTTTGGCACTTTAAAGAATCAGCCCCCTTTCAGCTGTCCAGAGAGGGGGATGGGACTGGCCCAGGCCTCACAGTGGGACGAGGAAAAGGGTGTTGGATGCCAGGAGGGAAAAAATATACAGTCTTTTCTTGCCATGTGGATGCCCCAGCAATCCCCACTACAGCCCTGCCACGAGCTCTCTTGTGGGGGAGCATCGCCAGGGAGAGCAGAGACCCAGCTAAGAGAGACATAAACAANGGGTATAAAGGCTGGGCCTGGGGCAAGACCCATTTGAAGGTGCGCACAAGCCTTTTTGACTGCACGTACCCCATGCACTTGTCGTCCCCCCAGAATGTAACTGTAACCAGATCGGCTCTGTGCACGACCGGTGCAATGAGACAGGCTTCTGCGAGTGCCGGGAGGGCGCGGTGGGGCCCAAGTGCGATGATTGCCTTCCCACGCACTACTGGCGCCAAGGATGCTACCGTGAGTAGACCAGCCCCTGGTGGTGGAGCCTCCATGCTGGGGGAGAGGTCCGGCATAGGGGGAGGGGCCTACGTGGGTCTCCTGTGGCCTGGGGTGGGCTTCTACCAAGTGGCTGCAACAAGAAGGGCCTGATGCAACCTTGGAGGAGTTCAAAGTGGGTGGGTGGGGCCCAAGTGGGTGTTGTCAGGTCTTCAGTGGGCGGAGTCCGTGGCAAGTGGAAGCCAGCGAGGAGGAGAGCTGGGTGGGGTTGAAGCAGAGCTGGCTGGAGTTGGCTGAGGGCGCTACAGTTTGCACTAAAGAAATGAAAGCTTGGGGAGACCCAAGGGACATAGTCTGGGAGANCGCTCCAGGTACGCGCAGCAGAGTAGTCAAAGCTCTGGAGGCAGACAGCAGGTGCTCCTGGAGAGCCACGCCACTGCTGGGGGGGGGCGGAGACTGGGGG
>LZPO01034969.1:210917-227104 GCA_001675575.1 Neotoma lepida
CCCCAGGGAGACAACTCAGGGAGAGTTCTCAGAGGCTGAACCTCATGCTGATTCGTGACTCACTTCTGTCTTAATCCTAGCTGCTGCCTGCCGGGTCACCAATTCCCAAGGTGGTCACTACTTGCTTGCTTAGGTGTTTGGTATGTGAGGACCCAGCAGGTCCCCGTAGCTGGCCCATCTGGGGGTTCCCCTCCTCTGCTTGCCCTGGAGGTCAGGTTCCCCTCCCGTTTATCACCAAGCATCTCTTTGCTCCTTGTCCTGGTTCCTAATTGCCCCACTGCTCCCACCAGTGTCCCCTCCTTTTATCTGCCAGCTGTTCTCTCTAGGCCGTCCTGTCCCCAGGCCTTTGCTCAAGTCTGAAGCGGAGCTAAAATAAGCTAAAATAGTGCTGAACTGAACGTTGCTCGGCTGTGGGATTTACAAGAGATGAAGACCGAGAATGGAATGTTGGCTGAGGCCAAATGCTGCCCCCTAGTGGTCACTCTTTGCTCTGATCTCCTGCACCAGCAGGAGTCCGCTCCAAGCTCTAAAGGGGGCGGGGAGGTTCTGTCAGGTCCCTGGCTCCATCTACAACCCCAACATAGCCAGGTAAAACATCTCTGGGGCTCCTTGTAGATGGGAAAGGCCGTGTGACACAACTCTGCCAAATAAGAAATAAGCAAAAATAAGACAAGACTTCCAGAAAGTTCCTGGAAGCCCTCCCCTCCCCCAACCCTGCTGGCCACATTGGGCCCCAGCCCCTCTCCCACCTTTCTCCCTAGTGCTCAGTCTGCAGGGTGTGGCTGAGTATGAGTGTAACACACACACACACACACACACCACCTTAGAATGGTGGAGCAAAAGCAGAAGTTGCCTCTGTGAAGACCCAGCCAGGCTGCGACCCAAACTTCTGAAAGTGGGGGAAAGAATAAACATCCCACAGGCAGGCTGTGGGAATTGAGGTTTCTGTTTCAGGCAGAATTGCCAGTACCTAAGTGCCTGGCCTTCCTGGCTTGACATCTAGACACCTAGAGTCCACTGAGTGGACATCACCTCTCCCCACAGCAGGATCCAGCCTCTACCTTCAGTAGGGGAGCCAAGGGTGAGCAGATGCAATCCCACCTTTCTGCAAGAGGACTGGAATGCTGGAATGTGGAGGACCCAGCAGCTGTTAGAACCCTGATGATCTAGGTCTCACACACACACACACACACACACACACACACACNCTGTTAGAACCCTGATGATCTAGGTCACACACACCACCCCAGAAGCAGAGTGAGACAGACGCACACACAGATTAGTAAAGGCTGAGGGCCTTGGGAAAGTTCTGATCTGGAAATGGGCTATTGGGACAGGGGTTGAGAAGGGCCCAGCCTTGGCCTGACCCATGATAGCATTTCTGTTATCCATGGCTGTGAAACACAAATGCTATCATGGCCGAGCTCTTGTCTTGAGCAAGGGTGTTGCAGCCCAGAAGGAGGCCACTGGGTCTGTTAAGGGACTATGGTGACAATAGGGCAGAGTCTCCGGCAAAGAGGCTGTGAGCTCAACACCAATGGTTACTACACACACATACTTCTCTTTGTTTTTCGAGACAGGGTCTCTGTGTAGCTTTGGAACCTGTACTGGAACTAGCTCTGTAGACCAGGCTGGCCTCGAACTCACAGAGTTCTGCTTATCTCTGCCTCCCCTGTTCTGGGATTAAAGGTGTGTGACACTACCGCCCCGGCAACACATACCCCTTTCTTTATGTCATCTGGGAGTGTCCCAGGACACTGGAGAGGCTTGGGAAGAGAGGGGAACCCACTTTGTCCTTCATGACCTCTCAGCCTGCCTTGCTGTGTCAGCATCCCCGGAACCAGCTAGTCTTTTCTGGAGCAAAGGGCTGGTGCAGTACATTGTAAATCAGAATGGCAGGCCCAATCCCTAAGGACCGCTCAGGCCCTGACCTCAGCTGGAGGGTAGAGGGAACATTGCCAGGAGCCATTTGGAAAACTCTGCCATCTTCCAGATCATGGAACGAAGGAGAAAACAAGGTCACCCAGGCCAGAAGCCACAGCCCAGCTTTTGATGTCTGGTTCCCAAGGCACAGGCAGAGGAGGAAGCACTCTTTGCCCAGCTGAGCTCAGAGCAGCACCCACCCGAGGCACCATGCAGGGGTTAGGATGTTAGCCCTGCCCTTAATTCCTCCCTTATCCCAGGACCAGGCTTTCATCTTGGCTCTGATGACCCTACAGGCTGTACAGCGCTTAGAGGCAGAGGTGTGGAGGACTCCTCCCATGACGGAGCCAGCAGTGCCCCTATCCCAAGCGGTGACATCTACAGGTATCTCAGCAGTGCCTAGGTGGAAGCAGAGTTGCCCTAGTTTGAGAATCACTGTGTTAGGAGGAATGGATGGTTCATTTTAGAGAGGGGCAGGTAGAGGCTAAGAAGAAAAAAGTGACTTGCCTCAATTCATGACTGTTAAGGAATGGGTGAGCCTGCCCCTAAACCCTGCCTGCCTCTGCAAGTCTCTATCTCCATTGGCTCCTCTTTGCCCAGCTCTACCGAGTGGGGATCCCTGGGGAGCCTGGCTTCATCCCATTGACTGCTGAGAGCTAGGAGAATGCACCCCTTACACAAAGGCTGCCCTGGCCCTGCCCCCTAAATAAACAGAACTGCTGCGTTGGCGATCTTGCCTCCAACCATGCTTCACAGTTATGAGGCATTTGTGGGCGCCTGGGGAGCAGCTCACATTTCTCGCAGGTCTGGGAGGAATTGGGGTCAATCTGGCTGGCCTCCCCAGCCTGAGGAACCTAGCCCATCCTAGCTCATCTTAGGTGAGAACTGTTAAAGGGATGGGCCCTGATAAGAACAGCTTTACTGGATTATTTTTCTTTTAGAAAGCACACATTGCAATTTAGAGGCAAGTTAGAAAATATGAAAAAGCTAACAAAATATATGTATAATTTGAGACAAGTCTTGCTATGCAGCCCAGGCTGGTAGAGGACTCCTGATCCTCCTGCCTCCTTTGTGTTAGGACAATGAGCATGTTAAGTTAAAATTACCCACAAGTCTCCATCCAGAGCTAATAACTATCAATGTTTTTGCTAGCTATTTCTAGTATTTTCTGTAACAAGCACTCCCACAGGAATGAGTCTCGTTTTCCTTGCAATCCCATAGGATGCTGGGATTACAAAGGCACCCTGTCCAGCTTTTGTGTGTGTTCTGGGGATCCAAATCCAGGTTCTCATGATTTGGTGACAGGTGCTTTCCCCACTGAGCCTTCGCTTTTGAGATCTCTCCTTGAATCTGGAGCTCACCAATCAGCAAGTCAGTTTGCTAAACTCACCAATCAGCGAGTCAGGCAGTCAGCAAGCTCCAGGAATCCATCCCTCTCTGACTTCCCAGTGCTATGTTTACAGGTGGACCCACTGCACCCAGCTTCTTACATGGGTGCTGGAGATCCAGATCCTCATGCTGGCAAGCACAAACTAGGCCGCCTCCCTGGCCCTCTGAAGGCCTAAAAGAAAGGCTAGCCCAGCCTTTCATCTTGTTCTGGCCCTTTCCCTCTTCCCTCTCAGCCTCAGCTAGTGGCAGAGGGATTCCAGCCCTCAACAGCTGTATGTTTCTCTGTGAGGACAGGGTCTGGCCAGGTGCCCCAGCTCCCCCTACCTCCAAGGCTGTGTTTCTGGTGGCAATGGAGAACTTGTAGTCCTAGAAGGCCAGGTCCAAGGCAGGAGGCTGCAGGCTGCCAGGTGGTTTCCAACCTTAGTTGAACAAGCAGGTGGCCCTTGGGACATAGCCAGGAGCTGAGATGGGCACTTTCCATTAGCTGACCAGTGCCTACATGGCTGGCCAAGAATAAGGTGGCTACAAAGGCAGAAATAGCAGCCCAAGCTAAGGGCCTGGAGCTTGCCACCTGGATTTGAAGCTGGCCTTGACAGCTACACTTTGTCTGACTTTTGAGTGACTCAGTCACTCTGCGTCTTCTCATCTGTGAAAAGGGACAGTGACAGTAGTTCTGGTCTCCAAGGGATATCTCTGAGTCACTGAGTTCACACTTGTGGGCTTGAGAACATGCCTGGCATAAAGCCAGCCACCAGTCAATATCTACTGTTTTATGGCTTGATTATCCATCCCATCACCTCCACACCTGCCGTGTGACACAGTCTCACCCCTGCTCTCTTTCTCCCTCTTTTCTGTGATACATCAGTGTGCCAGGCTCTAGACACAATGCACAGGCATCCTTGGGCGTTGATATAGCTCTACTCCTTCCTATATGCAGGCAGCTGCCCAGCCTTCACGCTGCCCAGGAACAGAGAGACACTGCAGGCCTTTGTGTCCAAGGGATCCCCCTGCTCCTGGGCTGCCCAGTATGTAGCAGCTCAGCCAGAAGCCTCAGGGCAGGAACCCCTCTGCTTACTTCTTCATGGCTGGCCTGGAACTCCTAGCAAGCCTCCTTCTCCTGCCTTGAGTGCAGGGATTACAGATGTGAGGCTTGCTCCTTCTGGTTGCTTTCCTGCACATGTGGATAGACTGGGGCTTGAATTGAGGCAGGGGAAATTAGCAGGTGAGAGAGAGGTGTGGATGGCACAGTGGGTGACCAGGAAATGGAGGTCCGAGTATAAAAACTTACAGTGGCCTTTCTGGAAGGCACAGTCATGTGGCTGTCCCTCTGGCTGCTTGCATGGCCTACCAGCCTCTGCTGACCCTCCACTGCTCGGCAGCATTCCGTGGCCCTCATCCCTTCAAGGTTCTACTTGACCCAAAAATCCTCAAAGAGGTGTAGAGAGGCTGTAAGGAAGGATAAGGGCCAGGCCTCCTAGTACATAGTGAGACCCTGTCTTGAGTAAATTCCCCTATCTTGCTGTGAGTTCAGAGCAGTCAATCCATGCTGAGCAATGAAGACCAGGTTTGCGTGAGTGTCTTGGGACTACTATTCCAGGGGGAGTGGCCTGAATGCCCCTCACTCTGACCTATAATCTAGAAGGGATGCAGGCTCTGCTGGGCTTGCTCAGCAGTCTATCGTGTGGCAAGGAGACTGGAATCTGAAGATGGGGAAAACAGCATACCTTGAGGCAAAGAGACTGGAGGGAAGATGGGGGGTGGGAGGGAGAGATGAGGGAAGGGGGTAACTATACCCCTAGGGCCTTTCCCACTGCACCTCCCCACATCTGACACACAATTCTACTTGTTCCTCCCAAGCTCAGTTCTAGAAAGCTCCAGCAGGGAGCAGGGAAGTTTGGAGTGCCTGGGCCTAGACCCTGGCTTGGAAACACTCTTCTCCAGGAGGAGGAGGTCTCCAGAGAATACAGGTGGATTCCACAGCTGGACAGACAAGGAGCACAGAGGCTGGCTGCTGGGGCCCCGGCAATAGAATACTGACAGCCATGAACTCTTACCCAACACAGGTTCTTTTTCTTAATAATTTATTTTTATGTTCTGCTTGTGTGAGGGTGTCAGGTCCTCTGGAACTGGAGTTACAGACAGTTGTGAGCTGCCATGTGGGTGCTGGGAATTGAACCCAGGTCCTCTGGAAGAGCAGCTGGTGCTTTTAACTGCTGAGCCATCTCTCCAGCCCCAGGTTATTTTTCTTAAGACTGTACAGTAATACTTTAAAAAAAGGTATCATTAGGGCATGGGAAGGGGGATAGGAGGGTGGGCACTGGCACAAGCCCAGGGGTGGAGAAGCAGGAAGAATAGTTTCCATATTGCACNGCATGATAAGCAACCAGCATTGACAACCACCAGCTGAATACTTCAAAAGAGTTGGTAGAATGCAGTGAAGGCTCCCAACAGCCATCTTAAGGGATAAACGTGCCTATCACCTTGATCTGGTCACCGTACACCATGTACCTGTGCTGAAAGGATGCCATGAATGAGTCCAGTTCAGGACTATGAGTCACTAAGGTTCAGGAGATGGCTCAGTAGGTAAAGGCAGTTGCTGCCAAGCCCTACCTTAGTTCAATCTTAGGACCCACACGGTAGAAGGAGAGAACTGACTCCTGCAAATTGTCCTCTGATCTCCACAAGTAGCGAGTACTATGGTGTGTGTGCATGCATACACACAAAATAAATAAAATGTAATTTAAGGGCTGGAGAGATGGTTCAATAGTTAAGAGAACTTATTACTCTTGGGGAAAACCCAGGTTCAATTCTCAGTACCCACAACCACCCATAACTCCAGCTCCAGGGGATTCAAGGCCTCTAGGAACACACATACATGTGGACATATCAACTGCCCCCACCCCTATACTCACATAATTAAAAACAAAAGATTATTTAAATTCCCAAATGGAAAGTCTTCCCTGATTTTAGATGGATATAGTAAATGACATTAAGAGGAAGTCCTTTGCCTGGCCATGGTGGCGCATGCCTTTAATCCCAGCACTCAGGAGGCAGAGGCAGGTGGATCTCTGAGTTTGAGGCCAGCCTGGTCTACAGAGAGTTCTAGGGCACCCAGGGCTACAGAGAAACCTTGTCTCCAAGACACAAAAGCAAAGCAGAACACTGGAAATGGACAGGATACATGATTCACACTGGAAATATACCAACTTCTAAAAGCAAGCGCGCGCGCGCACACACACACACACACACACTCACACACACATTTTCAAGATGTTACCTAGGCTGTGTGTGTGTGTGTGTTAAATTGGAAGACTGCAGCAGCTGGCATTCACAAGGCTACGGGCAAAGAGAATCCCCTCTGATGTGGGGCTGCTTGAACTGTATCATCTAGACCAACGGTATTTGCCACAGCAACTCCAGTAGAGTCTGCGTAGCATGTGGAAAAACATGCTCATAGGCCTGAGGCTGAGGCTTCAAGGAAGCTCTGCTCCTGGAGGGCTTGGCTGTTCCCCAAGAAGGAGGTGTACTCTACNCTTCANGGNCACAGTGACNGGGGGATATCTTTTCTTGCTGTCAGTTTCTTTTGTTTCTGTCCTGCTTTCTCATGGGAAACATCAGTCAAGCCTGCAGCAGTTCTCAGGAACTGGACCGGAGAGTGACCCCCCCTACTGTCACGTCACCACCTGATTATGGCTCGGGCCCGGGACCAACCCCTGGGCCATCCGAGGGTCCACTTTAGTGGGCCATCTAGAGAGTTTTGCATGAGAATAAATCAGCTGGAGATTACATGACCCAATTGCAAATCAGCAACAAGAGACTGGGACAGTAAAGATGGAGAGGGTTAGGAAAGTCCTAGATAACTCCACCACCACTGATTCATATGGCCACCCCATAAAATCAGAAGAATACTTAGCAAGAAACTTGCATAAAAATCCCAAAAGGATATATCATGGGAAATGGCAGTGGCTCATAGGGGACAGGTGGTGGGAACCTCCATAAGGAAAAAATTCCCTGCAGAGAATAAAAAGTATTCCTGATCCCTTGCCTTATACAGGAGTCTATGATGAGTTAGGAAATAGTTGAGTAAATTACATGAGAGAAAAGGTTTCCTATTACACCTTGCCACTTATGGAAAAGCTCAGGAGAAGCAGGCCCCCTTGGTGTCTGCTCTCCAAGGAACAAAGAGATAGCATACTAAAACAACTTATGCCAGCTTTAGAATGGATAAAATATAACAGATAGAGAAGAGGTAAGAAATCTTGGGAATATATACCAGAAAAAACATAGACAACAAAAAGGTTGGGGTGATCTATGGCAACACAGAGAATGCCTATAGCCTCTTTCTCAAAGCAAAAAAGACTCAGGAGGGAACTAAGGGCTTTCAAGTGTTAACCACACAAGCTGCGGGCACCTGGCATGGACTCCCTCCCCTATTGTCCATTACATTTGTGGTTAATAAGTTTCTCATGTATTTTACACAATACTGAATGATTGTTCTTGGGGATATCTGAGAGTGACCAGGGTACAGTCTGATTTATTGGGGAAAGTACATGTCCGTGAAGATTGTGTATTCAACTCTAAGTTTTCCTTTTTACTAACTGCCCATAAAAACACTGTGCTTAGCAACAATAAACACAGTCAGCTTCACAGTTCCTTTGAGTCTGTGGCTTTCTGTCATCCCGTCGATCCTCACCCACCTGAGTACCAGAGACCCCCGGTTCTCCTACGCAACTGAGTCAGTCTGCGGCAGGTATTGAAACTTCTCGACTCTCAACTCCTTACTGGAGAAATTCTTAATGGCTACCAGTATACAGGCATGTAAAACAGGCACACAAGCCAAACATCTGGGCTGGTGAGATGGCTAAGTAGGTAAAGGTGCTTGTTGCCAAGCCTGACAACCTGAGTTTGATTCCTGGAACCAACACGGTGAAAGGAGTCCTTTCAGCTATACATAGGGCACAATGTACACATACACACACAAATGTAATAAAAAATGTAAAGAGGGATTGGCTAGCTAACTGCTGTGTACTCTTTATTTTTATTATAAAGGGTTAGAGACATGGCTCAGCAGTTCAGAGCACTTCCTGCTCTTGCAGAGGACCTGCATTAGGTTCCCTGCACCCACATCAGTTCAACAGCTCACAAACTGTAACTCCAGCTCCAGGGCCATCTGATGCCTCTAAATTCCACATGTACCTGCACAACCCTGTCTCCCAGATGCACACACACACACACAATCTAAAACTAAGAAATCTTAAAAGAATAAAAGCAATTGACCTTTACTGTTAAAAAGTTAAAAGGGGTGGTTAGCCAGGTGTCATGGGGATGCCTTTAATCCCAGCACTTAGGAGGCAGAGTCAAGTGGATCTCTTGAGTTCAGCATGTTCTACAGAATGAGTTCTAGGCCATATAGTTAGACCCTCTCAAAAGGGGGGGTGGGAGTTCTCTGGTGTGTGGTGGAGTGCTTGTCTAACATGTGCCAGGCCCTGGGTTCAATCCTCAGCACTAGGGTAATAGGGGAATATGGACAGAGTAATAAAATCACTATCTAGAACAGGGAGCACAAGAGAGCTTAGGAAGTGGTAGAAACCTGTCTCCATGGTTTTCTACCTATGTCCAAGCCCAGTGTCCAAGGCCAAGAGCAAACCCTCAGAAAATCAAGGGTTTGGCAGGATGATGTGGGCTCCTTGCAAGGAGACTCAGTTGAACCATTTCATTTTCCTCCCTTGGCTCTGCTGCATCACTCTTGGGAACCTCTCATCTGAATAAACAGCAGATATCCCATTTACTTTTCTTGCAGGGGCCACATCAAAGGACCCAGAGCCAATGTACTGACCCCTATGGGACCCTTACTCCTGCTGACCCCACAGAGCTAGACTTCAATGCTGGCTGTGCCATGTTCCATGATAAATGGAACTCAAGCACTGTGCCCCAAATCCATCAGATCAGAAATTCTGTGGTAAACCAAACTGATTCTCCCTTGCTGACTCCCAGGCTGAAGGCCCCCACTGTAACCACTCTATCTGCAGCAGAAAAAGAAAGACAGCTGTGTTCCTGGGCCACCATGGCTTCAATTGCCTTTGGAGACCGTCATTGACATCCGTTGATGTGGCGAGTGCCTTCTGCACAGCAGAAGGGGGTGATAACTCAGGTCCCTTGTGGGCAGAAACTGCCTCTGTGGCTCTCACAACACTGTAAATTTTCTTTAAGTTAAGTTAAATCTTACATTGCTTCCTGAATTATTTATTCCTCAATGTATAGTGAGACCCAGGAGGTGGTGTGACTGCATGCCAACTGTGGACTGATCCAGAGGGATGCCTGATCATCTCATGCTACCATGCTAAAGAATTTCACAGATAAAGTGACCATGGCCCAGCACTCATCCCATTGGGCAAATTTATCACCCTCTCTTCCTCCATGTGATCTGAGTGCACCCTGGGTACAGGAAGATGTGGAGAGCAGAACAAGTGCCTTTTAAGTGGCATCATTCTGTAAGCCACTGTGTGTGTTCCCAGTATCTGTAACCACTAGTAATTACCCAACTTGGACATGGCCACCCTATGCCTCCACTGGCATTTCCAGGAGTGCCTGCCCAGGTCACTGCTCATTTGCTACTGTCCCCACACTCCTGACCCTCAGCCTAATGAACTTGCTGTAATTTACAGGATGTCCATGTGGCAGCAGGGAGGGCTCATAAAGGGACCTGGGGACAAAGACAGCAGGAATGGGCAGGGCAGGGCAGGCAATTAACAGGGAGTTGGCAGATAAAAGATAAGCTGGCAGCACCTTCTGCTTTAACTCAGGAACATACAATATTCCAACCCGTATCAGTTTTGTTTTTAATTCTGCCATTTTCTCTTAAATTTTAGGTATTAACAAAGATAACAGGTTTACTATTTGCCAAAATCTAGTTATGAATCCAGAGCATACAAAACACAAAGCTACAGAAAGATTCCCAATGTGCACAAGTAATTTTAGAAAATAGTTTAGTACACTCTTGTTATAAAACTCATTTACAGGAGGTTATTCACATGTTCTTGTTCAAATCTGCTCCTGATAATTCATGAAAACATAACTGAACAAACTGTGGTAAATCAGAGAGAAGCAATATGCGACAGGTATATAATACATTTGCCTTGAAATAACATTTTGAAAGCAGTCGGGGCATGTTCTTTTAACCACAGAAAGGACAAAGTGAACTTTTCATCTTGTCAGGATTAACCACTCATGACAGCGCCTTCAGGAAAGGCCACTTGACATGACAAACACTTTCTGCAAATACCTTTACCAACTGGAATAAATAAGGTTTCAAAATCTAATGCCACACAACTACATTCTGTTGAGTGTTCTAAGGCAAGGCTTGGTTGCTNGAAAGGAAGATACAAGTACTCAAGGCCCTAGCCAGAGTCTAATCCCAGCAGCTCTTACACTGACAAAAGAAACAGGGTGTCAGGACCCTCCTAGATCTCATATCCTCTGGAGTGATTAGCAGTGAGCCTGCAGATAAACACATGCTATCCTACACCACACTGGGTGGCAGCCAACTATATGTTTTGTTTCTTCATCTATGTGGTAATGTGATTAGAGTGGGAACTGCCCTGGTCATTGCTGTTTTGTCACACCCCTCAGAAGCACACTTTTGGCCTTCTTAAGTGGTCACATTCACAATTCCCTGCTAAACTGAGCACTTCCCAAAGACACCAGGAAAGAAAATTTCAAGTGACAGTAAGGTTTCCTGCCAATGTCACATGCAGAAGACTTATTTAACCCTTGGCCTAGCCAGAGCGAATTTACTTCCCACCTAGCTGGGTACAGCCAGGAGGCTGAAGCACTCACTATGAGAAGGTGCCTACTCCCTAGTTTTACAAGTGTCCAGCAGATATTAGGGTACAGGTCTGGGCACCAGTGCAGAGACAGCTCAGGAAACTCAGTACTGAAACTTGGCAAAATGCACACTGTTTTTTCAAAGCTCTTAACAAATAAAACCTGCTTCAGCAGAATTTCTAACACAAAACCCTTTTGTTTAAGAACAGATGACAAAGAAAATTCCAAACAGTGAACATTAATTTTCAGGGATGTCTTCTTGCCTCAAAGCAGCTAATGGGCTGTACATACAATAGTCACTAGAAAGCCCACATTCCCATGCTCTTCTACATGGAGGTTTGGAAACCTTTGTGCTGACCCCAGTGCCTCTCACAGGCACACCAGGTCTGACAGAGGCAGGGTGCCCCCAGTGACCCAACACAACACTCCCATCTACTGGATGGTCCCGAAGCCCAGATGGTAGCTCTTCTCTTTCTCATGGAGTATCTCTCCTGCCTGAGATATACTATCTACTCTGCTCTGTGCAGCTCCCATGGAATCCCTCCAAAAGCAATCACTCTCTATTTTCCTGGCAACCAACCCTCAAGCCTTCACAAGCAACCTGAAGGGACTCTTGCAGGCCAGGACAGTATAAATCCTCCATTTGGTAACCACGTCTACAACTCAGCAGTTACACCAACCTAACAAAACACTGGGAACATCTGACAGTTCAAGAATTGTTCTTCTGTTTTGAGGAGGGCAAGAAATTAGCCAGAAAACTAAGTCATACACTAACATAGGTAAATTAACTTGTCACAGTAACGTCCTGTGCCAAACTGCCTTGTCTCAAACTGCACAACAGCTCCCAACATGCTGCCTTCTGAAGACCCAGGAGACCCCAGCAGTTCTTTGAACAGTTAGAGACACTGGCCACTGGTACAAACTTGGCTAACTCCCAGTACTGAGGCTCTTAAAGAAACTTGTCCACCACACAATGGCTGAAAGGACCCATCCTCCTCGCTCTCTTTAAATATGAAGTTTTTCTGTTGGAAAATGACTGATGTTTTAAGCAGAGGAAGGAAANGTGGTCTACCAGTTTACATTTTAAAAGGATTTTGTATTTCTATACAGACTCACGGTGTAACCTTTACAGCATTCACCTGACCTTTACTACAGAACAAAAGATCCCAACATTTTGAATTTTTGACCTCAAGGACATTACAGGTACACAAACGCCCTCTCCAAGACTCTTCAAAGGAAACAAAAATAACATCCAGCTTATCTGTACGGTGCCACTAGCTACTTGTGGATGACAGTCTCATCACCAGGAGCTACTATAGAAACCGTCTCTTCTTGGCACTGCTGTCCTCCTGCTCCAGCCCTCTCCTGTCCCAGTTAGTGCTCCTCAGCATGTGATGAGTCACAGAGCCACGCCTCTCCTCTTCACCGAAGGCCCTGGGCTCTCTTCTGTGATTGAATCCAGGGTCTGGGTCACTGTACTTCCTCTTACTTGTAGAAGGAGCAGCAGGGTGAGCAGGTGGTGGCTCAGCCTGCAGAGGAGACCTGTGACTGCTCAGAGGAGCAACGATGGCAGTGGATGGTGGCACAACATAACCCAGCTCCTGAAGAAGCACAGGAAAGCCATGCTCTCCCAGGAGATGGACTACCCCAGGGAGCTGGGGACTAACAGGCTGTGGATCCTTCAAGAATGTTCCCTTGGCTTCAGCATCCAATCTCCTAAGTAGTCGTGGATCTCGAAGTCGGTCTTGAAGACGAGGCCTTTCAGGTTCCTTTGAAGGGACAGCATCAGAGGGTGTGTGGTACAGAGAAGCAGCAAAAGATGTCTTGGCAAGTCCACTATCCAGCTTATTGCTGGGCAAGCCACCCTGAGGTCTGGGTGCCTCTGGGGCAGTGGCTGGAGGATGGGTCAGACTCCTCTGCAGCACAGACTTCAGTTTCAGAATCTTCATAGCGTCATGTCTATAGTTTGGGCCAGAGGTCCTAATGATGGCTCCACGCTTCTGAGCATCCTGAATCAGTTCAAACCAATGTTGGTTTTCCTGAAACAAAGAGGAGAGAGAAACAATTACACCCTACAGAAATGCTCACTTTGCTGGGGAACCATGCGGGTCCAACTTCTGTTTCTGAACATCTGTTTCTGAACAAACAAGTATAGTCTGATAAACAGATTCCCAAGAATTTACCACTCACTCAGAGGACAAGAGTGACAGAGAAGCTCGAGTATCAGTGATGAGGAGGCAGAACTGGACGCCAGGGCTGGTGCCAGCTCATCTCTGCCGTCCTTGCAGCACAATAAGATGCTCTCCTTCAGATTGCACTGCTGTTCCTAGCTCTGCTGAGCTGTTTACACTTATATTAACTACCACTGCACACCAAACCCACTTCAAGGGCACAATGGCTACATTCCTCCACTAGTAGTAGTGGCTAGCTACTGCAGTAAGCACATGACTTCCCCATGGCTGCACAAGGATCCTCTGCATCCTGCTGATCTAGACGACCACTTGCCCCTGGGCATGGCTGACATTCTAACTTAAAGACTTGGTTTCAGAAGGCAAATTCTTGACCACATATGACTGTTCTTGAAGAAAACAGCATTTATTGGCTTCCCAAAGGCCTCTCAAGCCACAAAGGACTAAAACATCTTAATCTACTGACGGAGGATTCCAACGATATTCTCTATCTTTTAAATTTTAAAAAAATGTATGGTTGTTTGCCTGTATGTATGTATATGCACCACGTGTGTGCATGGTGTCCATGGAGACCAGAAGATGGTGTTGGGATTCCCTGGAACTGAAGTTTTTTTTTTTTTTCCTTCAAAAGATTTATTATGTATGCAGTGTTCTGACTGCATGTATGCCTACACACCAGAAGATGGCACCATATCTCACTACATGATGGTTGTGAGCCACCATATGAGTGCTGGGAATTGAACTCATGACCTCTGGGAGAGAAGCCAGTGCTCTTAACCTCTGAGCTATCTCTCCAGCCCCCCTGGAACTGAAGTTATAGGTTGTGAGCTTACACATGGATGCTGGGAAGCAAACCTGGGTCCTCTACAAGAGGAGCCAGCGCTCTTCACCCTTGAGCATCTCTCCAGCCCATGAATCTTTCTATTATTTTACTCTTCTCTTGCTTATGTTGTATGCATGTTGCTGGAGATGAACTTGGAGCCTTTACACCTGATAGGCAAGTGTTATACCACTGAACTGTCTCCAGCCCCTCAGTAAGGGTTTATTATTAATTTTTGTTATGTGTGTTTGTATATGGGTATATGTATATGTCAGAGCGGTTGCCTACAGAGGCCAAAAGAGGGCATTAGATTGCCTGGAGCTAGAGTTACTTACAGGCAGTTGTTAGCCACCCAACCCGGGTGCTGAGAACAGAACTCCTCTCCTCTGGAAAGGCAGCAAATGTTTTTAGCCACTGAGCCATGTCTTCAGCCCTCATGACTTCATTTTAAAATGACAATGTTTATAATATGTTAGGAACAACCTTTTAGCAATATTTATGATAAAACTGTTTTTCCTTATTAACTTAGAGAGACATAAAACAAGGGTATATAGCATTTTACAATTTTTTTCACAAACAACACAAGCTAAAGACCAGAGATCTAGATAAGTATCTGAATGCTCTTGGCTGCTATTAACAAAAGAGGGAAGAAAAACAAGCTGAGTTGGCTCCTCTCTTCAGATGACTACTTTGTTTTCTCCCAANCCAAACTCACAGAGATCTGCCTGCCTCTGCCTTCTAAGTGCTGGGATTAAAGGTGTGTGCCACCATCACCTGGCTCAGATGACCACTTTTAAAAACAATAAAAAGTTATTGGGCTGGCAGGAGAGCTTTGACATTAAAGGATAAGACTCACAACCCAAAGTTCAAAAGCACCAATACATGGTGAGCCTTAGATGAGCTAGCTGAGCAGCAAGCACACGTTANTTAGCTGTCCCACTGGCTTCACTCCCACTATATTCCCACTAAAAATGGAGTCTTGCACTTCGTCCTAAGAAACCCTACAGCAGAAGGGCTCTGGGGCAGACTCCTCACCTAACAGAGCAAGGAATTGCCACCCCTGTGGCCCATGTCACACATGTTCCTGCACTCTCTCTGGAAATACTGCTCACATATCCAAATGACTGTGTGCTGAGCTCTGTTCTACCACTTTGTATGTGGTATCTTCAGTTTTGTTATTGACGCACATCAGAGTTTTAGATAGGTCACCTTGAAAATTTAGTGTACACACCTGCATTTGAGCTAAGAAAGAATGGTTTATATGAACACAAAAGCTCATAGCCAAGTTGCTGGAAAACTTAACAACCTTTATTTTGTAACTGAGAAATTATTTCCATTTTGATGAAAACAAAACAAAACAAAAACAAAACAAAACAAAAAAAACCCATAACAGAACTCCCTGTAGCCCCAGAGAGTATACCTACCATCAGAGTCCTCAAATGTCCAAGGATAAAAAGGCTGTACTTGGCTCGTGTAATGGTGACATTCAATCTCTGCAAACTTGCCAGGAATCTAAGGGACAAGAAGAAAGTTACTTCTGTATGTAGACTGGCATCACATCCCTTCAGAGGGTGCAGGCAGTACTGCAGGCAGCTTCTCCAGAGCCCTTTCCACTTCCTTCCTACTCAGAGTGCTTCCTCACTAGCTGCCCTGACTCAGGGTACCTGGCACAGAAACCAATGGAATTAAAACATGGAGCAAACCAAACCCTTGGTGCTTGATTTCCAAGTTAACATATTTGTTGACAGCTCCTATTTTGACTTGAATAAAACACTAGAAAATTAACAATGTAACCTAAAATTTAAAAACATCTGAAAAGGGACAGCTTAGCAGTTAAGAGCATCTCCTGCTGCTCTTCCAGAAGATCCAACTTCCATTCTGAGAAACCAGCCTATGCAAGTGCACATACACAAAAACTAAACTAAAAACATACAGCTTTGATCCCTTATTTTAAAATTTTAAGTTATATTTAAAGTAATAAACTATTGTGGAACTAGTATAGGAATACACAAATATATCAATATAGAAACATAGTGGGTATA
>LZPO01034969.1:227208-243736 GCA_001675575.1 Neotoma lepida
CCCCAAGACAGGGTTTTTATGTGTAGCCCTGGCTGTCCTGGAACTTGCTTTGTAGACCAGGCTGGTCTCAAACTCACTGACATCTGCCTGCCTCTGCCTCCTAAGTGCTAGGATTAAAGGTGTGCAATACCTACACTCGTTTCAAAATCTCTAACTTGTTTAACTCATGAAAAAAAAAACATCAATCTGGCGACCCAAAAGCATCCTTAACATCTTCAGTAAGTAAACTTACTTACTTAAGGTTGAACCCTTAGAAAAACTGTGTAGCACGTACCATGTGACAATTATAGACCTCTGCAAAACACACTTAATTACAAACATCAGTTTTACTGACCAATAGAGACACCCTAAGGGTCAACATACAAAACACTAGGAAAAGCACATCTCACAGATCATCTACTTCACAATTTAGACATTTTTAAGATGTTACCTAGGCTGTGTGCGCGCGCGCAAGCGCATGCATTTAGAGGCCAGAGGTTGGTATCAGGCTCATGCTTGTATGGTAAGCACTTTAACAAAATGAACCATCTCCTGAGACAAACTATTATTATACAGTGGTTTTCAACCTTCCTAATACTGCGACCCTTTAGTATAGTTCCTCATGTTATAGTAAAACCCTGACCATAAAATTTTCTTTGCTACTTCATAACTCTAATTTTGCCACTGTTATGACTCGCAATGTAAATATCTGATAGGATGGATATCTGATACGTGACTCCTGTGAAAGGGTCATTTGACCTCCACCCACAGGTTGAGAACACTGTTTTAAACAAAAGAAAATAAAGCAAATGATAGTCACTGGTGGATCTAAATGACAGAGCTGATTCTCAACAAGTGATAAAGCAATGTGAGCTACTTACCCAATTGACCCTTGCACAGCACTCGCCCTGACACAGGTAACGATTATACAGTCTTTCTGTCGGCCCTGGAATGCATCCACTGTATCCACTTCTGCAAGCCTGTTTAGGAAAGGCACGTGTTTACCAAAAAATGTAAAATTGTGAAATATACATACACAGCAGTATTTAAAACTCTTCATTGTGATGTCAGGTGGTGGTGGCACATGCCTTTAATCCCAGCACTCAGGAGGCAGAGGCAAGTGGATCTCTGTGAGTTCAAGAACAGCCTGATCTACAGAGGGAGTTCCAAGACTGCTAAGGACTGCACAGAGAAACCCTGTCTCAGAGGGAAAAAAACCATACACTGAGTTGTAAGGTTCATTATATATTCCAATGAGACAGTCCTTTCAGACATACAGCTTCTGAGTCAGCACATCCTTTCTCCAGTCTTCCCATAGCATCTTCTGAACCACAATTCTTAGTGTTTATGAAGTCCATAAGAAACTACCTCTTAATCTGAGGCCATACATATTTATGTACATTCCCTTAAGCTTTTTAGAGTCTTCTATGGTTTCATCAGCCTGATGACTTCTGTAAAGAGGCAGTTAGAATCCTGGCAGAGAAAGCACTGTTCTTCTTTGGGGAACTGCCACTGGAACAGTACCGAGTCTTCTTATCCATGGACATCTTTCCATGCTCTGGGTATTTAAATTTTTTCTTGTAACATACTTTGTAGTTTTCAGTGGATACATCTTATACTACTTTGGTTTTATTTACTCTTGAGTATTTTATTCTTTTCGGCACCATTTTAAGTGGATTGTTTTTACTTCTTTTGCAGACTACTCACTGACAACAGAATTTTATATATTGATCTTGTTTTCTACAAGTCTCTTAAACTTGTTTGCTTAACCCCCCCCCAAGAGTTTTCTTTGTGCAGCTTCATTAATGAATCTATAAATATAACCATGCTGAATTATAGACTTACACAAGAAAACCGCTTGCTTTGGCTAGAACCTCTACTGTCATAGACAACAGAAGAACAAGCATCCTTCGTGGTCTACACAAGGACTGCTGAACCATCAAGGAGCAATGTTACCCATGTGTTTTTTTATAGATGCCTTTACTCAAGTTGGGAAATTTTCCCTGCAGCCCTTTTCAGCTGTAAAAGATGATAGCTTCTGTTAAGTGCCTTTTCTGTTATGTGCCTATTCTATATCTATTGGAATGGCATATGGGTCACATTCTCAATCTATCTGTCTGTCCTCTGAGACATAGTTTCCATTCTGTAACCCAGGTTGGCCTCAAGCTCATTATGATCATCCTGCCTTGGCCTCCATAGTATGGAGGCTCCAGGAGTGAGATGCCATATCCTGCTTCCTTCTCTTCTATCAATATACTGAGCCAACACTGCACTCTGGGATAATAAATTTCACTTGGTCATGATGTACAGTCTCTTTACTATACACTGAATTCAGCCTGCTGTTGTCTGTTTAGCATTCTCACATCTGCAATCATGAATGCTTATCTGCCCCATGGCTCTCCTAACACCTTCCCGGGTTTGATTTCATAAAATGAATTACAAAGTGTTCTTGGAGCTGGTAATATGGCTCATCACATAAGGCAGCTTGCCACCAAGCTTGATGGCCTTAGTTCTATCCCAGATCCAACTACTGAAAGTTGTCCTCTGACCACATGCATACCATTGTGTACCAGGCCCCAAATATAAATGGATTTATTTTTTTAACTGAAAGTGTTCTTGTGCTTTTGTAAAGTCCTAAGTATTACTGGGCTTTCTGTTGTTTTCACATAGGATCTTTTCTATGTAGCCCAGGTTGGTCTAAAACTAGATCCTCCTGCCACAAATTCCTGAGTGCAAGGATTATAGGCGCACAGCCGTGTTAGTGCCAACTCTGGATTGCCGGCTCGTGGAATTTAGGAGACAAGTCTAACCCCAGTTTCTCATCACTGGGAGGTTTTGAATACTAGCTCTACTTGCTATACATACAGTCTCTTCAGATTTTTTCTTTTCTCTAAAGTCATTTTTTTCGTGTTGCTAGATTAAAAAGCTTAAAGTAGTTTTGGTATTTTAAAAGATTTTTGTGTGTGTCTTTGAGGGTCATAGTGCATGTGGCCATGTGAGCAAAGGGCACAAGAGGTGCTAGGTGTCCTCTTCTATCACTGCCTAGTCTTTAAAAGGGTTTTTCTCTGAATCTGGAGCTCATTCATGCTTTCTCAGATAGGCTGGAAGACAACAAATCCCAAAAATTCCTCCTGTCTCTGCCTGCTTCTGAGTTTGGGCTACAGAGCTTGGGCTACAGAGAAGTATACTGGATACTCAGCTTGTTGCCTAAATGCTGGGATCTGAACTCTGATCCTCATGATTGCATATCAAGTGCAATCTTAACCACTGAGCCATTACTTCAGATTCTGTTTATTGAGATAGGTCTCATGTAGCCCAGGTTATCCTTGAACTCACTGTATAGCGGAGTGTGATAATGAGTATTAATAACAGTCAACTTGGTAAAAGTTATAATAGCCTAAGAAATGGGTCAGGGGCAAGTCTTTGAGGTTTTATCTATTGACGATGTTAGTTGAGTTGGGAAGACCCACCCAGTGTGGGTGACACCATTCTCTACGCAGGAGATCCCGGACTGTGTAAAAGTAGAGGAATGGAGCTCATCACTATCATGCATGCATTCACTGTTCTTCTTCTTCTGACTGGATGCTTCAGGGTCCTGCTGCCTGGACTCCCCCATCATGATGGGCTGTAATAAACTGTGAGGTGAAATAAACCCTTTAATGCTTTTGCCACAGTATTTTGTCACAGCAATGGGGAAAAGAAACTATGGCACCAAGAGTGACCTTGACTGATCGTTCTGCCTCCACCTTCCAAGTGCTGGAATTACATGTTTCTTACCACACACCTGACACTGACTTCCAGATTTTAAACTGTGATTTTACTATAGAGGTAAGGAGACAAAAACACAATTTTAGCAGGACCTGGAGACACTGTAATTCCAAGTACACAGGGGACTGAGGCAGGAGGATAGCAAGTTCAATGACAACCTGGGAAACTTACTGACAGTCACAAAATAATAAAAGAGGACTGAGTAACATAGCTTAGAGATGCTTAGAGCACTTGCCTAATGTACAGACCCCGATTCAACCCCAGTACTGTTAGGAAAAAACCTAATTCAACCTTTATAAATACCAGAAATACATGTAAAAATACGTCACCCTTTCTTATCAAATTCTTTCTCCAAATCCTTCTGAATCATTGTCTTCTGAGCCTTGTAATGGGTTATTATGCCAATATTTCGGAAGGAAATTTCTTTTCTTTTGTCTTTGATAAGTTTAATTATTTCCATCACCAACTTTATTTCTTGAACATTTATATAGGAGCTAAACAAGATGGAAAAAGAAGACAATGTATCAAGTCTCACAGCAGTCTAATTGCTCACTAGTTCTATTTAGTTTGTTTCCCATTACCATAAAGAGCACATAGACGGGTGTTTTTCCCTTCTAATCAGGCAGCAGTGTCAAGACAATATAATAGTAACTATTCATATATATGAATCTAGGAAGTGATTGTAAAAAAGGAATTTGTAGTCAACTGAAGCTTGAACCAATGACCACACAACTGAAAACATGCCACCCAGACAGCTAAATGTGAACAATATTGTCTACCAGGGCTAAAGAGCACAAAAACCATCCCATCCTGCCATTATCCTCTTTGCTGGTTCCATAACCTGTACTTCCAGCCCAGACCTCAAATATGTGTGTCCTTTCATTACTAAACTAGATCCAACCCACACCAGCATGGGCCCTTGTTCTCCTGTTTTAAACTTAACCACTGACATGCTATCAGCTATACCAATACATCCTAGGGGGACGGCTCCTTCTCCTAGCCCTTGGTTTCTCCTCAGGTTGGGATAATATCCAAGTTCCTTGTTGCCTTCTGGTCCTGTGATGTGCCTGGGGCTTAGTTCTTCATTGCCTGCTCTACTTCTGAAGGTGTCACATAGGTGCCAGATGAACCTTTCAGTTGCAATCCCTATAGCATTGCAATCTTATAGGCAAACTCTTCTGTAGTTTTCACTTTTTCAAGGAATGTTCCCTCCCGTGTCCTATTCTGGTCTTAGAATCTACATTTTTTTTCATGCTTCCCCCCATAGCAGGGCAGTATTTATGCATGTTAATGAACACTGCCTCCAGACTGTTAATTCCTCTACTCAAAGTAATCCTTAGCTCCTGATATATTTGCTACCTAGCAACACACCACCCACTCCACTTTGCTGTCATTTTATAGATACCCAACACATTCCCTCACAACTCAAAATCCTTAAAATATGGTCCTACTAGGCCACTATCTACTCCCTTAATGCCCATTCACTCAGCTGCATCTTTTCACTGCACTTAACCCACCTGGAATAGTCAACTCATCTCAATGACTATCTAGTTAATGCCTGTCTTCCCAGGAGACCACAATCACCTTACAATGGGGTCTTTCACTGCTATGACCTTTCAAAGACTTACCGGTCACCTGCGAGTACTGCCCAATTAAACAGAAAAGGGGAAGCTAGCAACCCAGTGAAAATTACTGTGCCCTGGTACTAGAGAGACATGTACGGGAAAGGCTTACAACCTAATAATTCTGAGACCATTACTGGAGAATGAAGAAAGAGGAAAACATACTCATTATCCCGTCGTTCTGAACCATCTCCAACATCAAACACAAGGTAGGGCTGAAATGGCCAATCTGATGAACATCGAGTGGCTTCAGTTAATCTACAGAAAAGCAACCATATTCAGAAAATATGCTCTAAACTACACACTATATCATTAACTTTTTTTTTCTATAAAAGACAGAACCAGGAAAAAGTTAGGATAAGAGTTTTTTCACTGCATAGCAGTGAAAAAAGTCTAAACTGGATTTTATTTCCATTCTGGTACCAAGGAAGGAGACCTACCCAATTATGACTCCATGAGAAGAGCTCATAACATAGCACATGAGATAAACAACCAGGGATGAGGAAACATGGTGCAGCCTCCAGAGAGAGCAAACACACAAACACGGCTAACAGCTGGCTTTAATCTCCAGCAGCACCAACACGAGACAGGCCATGAAGTTACCAGTGATTATATCTGGGTTATATTAAATATGGGTGACTTTTACCTCCTCTTTTTTCTTTTTCAAGACAAGAGTGTGTAGCACTGGCTGGCCTCGAACTCAACATACCTCGGCCTCCTGACTGCTGGGATTAAAGGGGTGTGCCACCACCACCCTGGCCCCTCTTTTTTCAATCTCTCTGTACTTGATATAATCAATATAGAATTTATAATTAGAAAAAAAATCATTTCAAATTGACAATCTAAGCTGATCAACCCCTCCGCCCCCCGCAATGGGGTCTTAACTCTGTAGCCTAGGCTGGCCTCTCAACAATCTTCCTGCCTTAACTTCCCAAGTAACAGGATCACCCACACTGGCTAATATAGCTACCCTGATTTATGCTTTTTATGCCAAGACTTCTTCATAAGCAGCTAAACCTTCAAATAGGACAAGCTTACAAGCAATACAGGATACCCACCTACTTGTTTTCAAGTTTTTGTTATAAACATAATTAG
Source organism: Neotoma lepida (assembly GCA_001675575.1). Classification (NCBI taxonomy): domain Eukaryota; kingdom Metazoa; phylum Chordata; class Mammalia; order Rodentia; family Cricetidae; genus Neotoma; species Neotoma lepida. Next base: position 233,673 of record LZPO01034969.1, read on the forward strand.
AAGGGAAGAGACATATGTCTGGATGCATCCTGTACTGAATGGTAAGCTGTAAAACCGGCAGCCTGCCAATCATGTTCTGCTCCACATTCTCTTCAAGCAGCTTACAGAATCGTGCCATCATTGACTGGTCGTACCCATATTCCTGTGCTTTCTGAGAGGAAGAAAAAAGTATTTAAGACTTTGTACCAAAAGAAAAAAAAAAAAAGAGCCTGGTGCAGTGGTGGTGCACGCCTTTAATCCCAGCATGTGGGAGGTAGAGGCAGGTGGATCTCTGAATTTGAGGCCAGCCTAGTCTACAGAGTGAGTTCCAGGACAGCTAGGGCTACACTGAGAAACCCTGTCTCAAAAAACCAAATAAGCAAACAAACAAACAAAAAAACCCTGTCTCAACATTTCCCACAAAAAGAAATGTAAAGAAAATAGTACTTGGATCATGCTGGCACTCAATATATAATACTGAAAAAAAAAATGAATAAATGTACACACAAATGCTTGGCAGAATCTTTTAAAATACTAAATTTTCCACAGTAATTATCTCCAGAAAATAAGTGGTTTTAAAAAAATACAAGTGAGCCAGGAGTGGTGGTGCACACCTTTAATCCCAGCACTCAGGAGACAGAGACAGGCAGATCTCTGTGAGTTCCAGGCCAGCCTGGTNTACAAAGTGAATTCCAGAACAACTTGGGCCCTGTATGGAAAAACCAAAAACAAACAAACAAAAATGACAAGTGCACTACCAAGTTGGCTCAGTGGTTAAGAGCATTTATTCTTGCAAAAGGCCCAGGTTTGATTCCCAGCACCCAAATGGGAATTCATTACACACACAAAAAAAAATAGTATTTTTAAGACATGTGAACAATCAACTTTGCAATATAAGTTTTTCCTCAGTAAGCTTCTTTTATTTGTATAATAATTTTTAAGAGCACAAATAGTTGGATCTTATCATTCTTGCTGTTTTTACCAAGTATCAGGACAGTAATGTTGAGGTCATCAGCAATATTTTTCCTACATGCTGTGGCCTTACGGGAGGGAGGTTCAAACCCTGTACACCTGAGAACTGTAGCAGCTCCTGCTCCCTCTTCCTCCTCCTCACAAGCAAAGCTCCTGCAGCAGTTCTGCCCCACAGTGGCTGTGCACTTGTGCTCATGTCTACATAACTGTACCATCATTCTCAATAAATCCAAATTCGAAAACAAATGGCAACAACCAAAACAACATACTCATTGGGGGACAGAAATGATTTGAAAATGTTCTTTTCTCTGAGATTATGAGGCCATCATTCTGCATAAAAGATGTTAGTAAACAAATTTTATTAAATTTCAGAACCATGGTATAAGGCTATTTAGATTGCCCCAAAACAATTACTGAGTTTTAATTCAGATATGCATTTCCAGGAGATAAGTCTAGTGGGAGAAAAATACAAAACAAAAAAGGCAGACTGGAACATGTCAGCACTGTCTTCCACAGCTGAGTTCACAGTGAGTACATTTTCTTTTGTTATCATCTGCATTTTCAAATGTGAGGGGCATAGACATTTTTTCAACTACTGAAGGAAAAATGCCCAAACTGGACATCTATTTCCAAATCATGCCACCTTACGTTTTCCTCAGCTTTGGGAATACACAGTGTAAATCATGTGGTGGGGGTGGGGGTGTCTTTACATTTTAAAGTTGCCTTACATGGTTTGTGTTCTTATCAAATCAGATACAGCCCCTCAAGCAGGGAAAGCCTATGGTACTGCAATGTGACCTTTAGGTTTTCCTGTCTATGAAACCCTTGCCCATACACTCAGAAGCACAACTATAAACAAAGAGGACATTTGCAGAGATGTTCACTTTCTTTTGAGACAAGGTCTCACTGTGTATCCTTGGCAGGCCTCATATGAGAACCTGCTCAGCCTGCTGAGTGCTAGGACTGCAGGCATGCACAATCATGCCTAGCCACAATTTTTCTTATGAAACTTCAAATAATATTTCTCTTTTCTCTGTCATTTCCTAATTTTCCCTTCAATTCAAAACAGAACCATTCTCTCAAAACAAAACTAGGCCCTCCAACATCAACAGAAACACTCACCATAGAAATGACCGTGGGAGGGAGCTGCTTGGGGTCTCCTACTAGGATAAGTTTGTTGCAGCGGTGGATAAGTGGAGAAAGTGTCTCAACTTCACAAGACTGTCCAGCCTTGATAAGAAAGTATAGAAGGAGAAATAGCCTTAAGTTCTAACACTCATAAAAGCACAAATTCTTCCCTTACTTCAGGTAAACCTTTCTTTAAATTACGCAGGCCCTCATACGTACTGGGCAAGGCCTTTACCACTGAGTTATATCCCAGCCTCCTCTACACCAGGTACCAAAGATATTTGTAAAAAATGTTCCAAGTATATTATACTTCTATGAAAATGTCTCTATGTAAGACATTGTACCATGTACAATGAAGATATAGCAATGAAAATATATACATATAAAAGATTTCATTATAAAACAAAAATTATCTGAACACAATTTTTAAACATTCTAACAAGTATTTTGAATTCAACCACCACNGACATCGTAACTGTGGAGTTAGCTGCCAACTAGAAGGCTGTGTACATCCTCAGNGCCTGCTGCATTCCTGCTGAGCTGGAGCCTGGGGCTCCTCTAACAGAGCCATTTTACAACGTTATCTCTGAAATTCAGATATTACTTGAGGCATAACTGTCTTTTTCCCATCTTTCTAATTCAATAACATTACCTTCAATTATTTCATCATTTCCACTTTTCCTGTTTTTCATTTTCTCACACATAATTGACATATCTACAACAGGGTATGGGAACTCCTAGACTGATTCTCTATATCTAATAATCCTGTTCTTCTGTTGTCTGACTTTCATTCTAGCCTGTGACAGTAGGTATACAATCAATGTTCAGTGAATGGACAAGAAGAAATAAAAGATGTCAGCTGAAAATGCAGCAGCCAAAGCTATCCAAAATCATAAATATTTTAAGTTAGCAGAGAAACTGCAGCAGCTCAACAGAATAGTGCTGGAGACAATCCTGCCCAGAAGAGTACAATTCTCACTTTGTAGCAGGCTGTCAGCACGTTTCACTGTATGAGACCACGTGCACATCAGCTAAGAGCTGGGGGAGTAGAGCTTTCTAACTTGCAAGGCTGGAGGTTCACTCTCCAACACAGGGAAAGAGTAGTGACCACTTAGTAAAAACCTGCTCTTTATCCACACTTCAGCATGCATAATTTACCCACAACTTTTCTTCACAGTACTAGTCACACCCACTGACCTCATCAACAATGACGCAACTAAAGGGGACACCCCCTTGCCCTCGAAAAGCAGACTCAAGCAGTAAACCACCACTTGTGCTCAANGTGCAGCAGATGACATGAGACTCCAAGATGATGGTATTCTGCGTTTTCTGCGGGCGTCCCTGAACCTAGGACAACAAAAGATAACCATATTTAGTTATATACAAATCCTGTAAGTCCTATTTTTACTATTAAATATCTACCCTTTTTGTTCATGTGACATAAAAATATTCAATAAAATGGGGAAGCCTCGGCTCTAGAAAACAGGAGAAATCCCTCTGTAAAAATTCATTGTGGACTTCAAAGCAATGTATGTTGAGTTTTAGGAGAAGTGGCAATCTGGATCCAGTGCTAAAGCATTGCCATGTTCTCTTTCTTAGCCATCACCATAGTGAGTGTTCCCCCAAACATGGTTAATCTAATGGCCCATAGAAGACACGTGATGAGAATAGCAAAGCTCACAACAGCCATGAACAAATACTAATTTAGAGATCATTTACACTGTTAATGAAAATATACATTAAATTCAACTGTGCTTATCTCTGGTCAAAAAACCACAAACCATGTTACCCTTAAACTGTCTGGTTGAACCCACTGATTTCCTTAGAGCTGCATTCTGATCATCCAGACACAAATCTGGCTCAGTCTACCTTCAATCAGTCTAATAAGAGTCTGACAGCCAGCAGTGGTGGTGCAGGCCTTTAGTCCCAGCACTTGGGAAGCAGAAGCAGGTGGATCTCTGTGAGTTCAAGGTCAGCCTGGTCTACAGAGCAAGTTCCAGGACATCCAAGGCTACACAGAGAAACCCTGTCTCAAAAAAACAAAAAAACAAAAAACAAACAAACAAAAAACACACCTGATATTTTTACACCCAAAGACCACCAGGGAGAAGCTATTCTTTGTACCTGGATTTAAATCTGTGAGGCTCATCAATCTGAGAAATTGGTTAGAAAAAAAATGTATCTGCATTAAAAATGTACAATCTTTGCCATTATTCCCTAAAATAACTGTGTAAAAATTATGTATATAAAATTTGCAAGATGGGCTGGAGAGATGGCTCAGCAGTTAAGAGCACTGATTGCTCTTCCAGAGGACCTGAGTTCAATTCCCAGCACCTGCACAGCAGCTCACAACTATCTGTAACTCTAGTTCCAGGGAATTCGACATCCTTAGAGACACACATGCAAGCAAAACACCATTGCACATAAAATAAAAGTATTATATAAAAAATTTGCATGGCATCAGATATTCTAAGGAGACAATTTAAAGCATAAAGGCCAACATACATAGGTTACATGCTAAGACATCCTTGGGCTGTGTGTGGGTGTCCCAGAACTAAGGACCAAAATGTACATGATACAGGATTCAAACACAAGCACAAAATGCTTAATCTCTAAGCCAAGATTTGGAAGGGGGAGGGGGTTGTATGTTTTTATGCCAAATCATATCCCACTGTCACTCAACTTACATTTATAATGGAACACATGATAAGTCTACAGTTGCTACCTTCTTACTTAACTACAAATGTGATCCATTTCTAGTCTCTCTTTCTCAGTATCCACATACTTAATCTCTTGAACTACTCTTGATAGCAATTATCTATTTGCAGTTGGTGAAAAAAGAAACTGTTTAATACTGACCTATACCTAAGAAAAAAAGACCAATGTTGCCACTTTTGCAGGTGCCATTTTCATGTTAAATAGTTTTTAAAACAAAACCTCATGTCTTCAATCCTAGCACTCGCTTTTAATCCCAGCACTTGGGAGGCAGAGGCAGGCAGATCTCGAGGCCAGTTCCAGGACAGCCAGGGTTACAGAGAAAATCTGCCTCGAAAAACAAAAACAAAACCAACAAACCCCAGCCCTTATGTCCTCTGAACTGTTATCATAAAGAAAGTGAAGCGCTGCAGTAAACTACTTACCTCTTTAAGTTTTGAAGCAAGTTCTTGCCTTTCTTTTGAAACTTCAACAATGTATGCATCTAATTCTTGCCTCTGAAAACAAATTAGAACATCACCATGAAAACCAAGCACTTTAGAAAGCTCTCAGACACCTCACACCTTAGGAGAGTGGAAAACACCTTACATGTGATCTTGCTAAAACAGTGTGTTCTCTTCCCTACCAGTCAAGTCCTAGCACTGCTCTGTATAGTTAAGGGACAGAGTTCTGTCTCCTGTGCTCCATGTTTTCGGTCTGCCTAGTACCTCACACCTTGGGGCATCCTTCCTCCATTCATGCCAAAGGCACTTCGTACACAACTCAACAATCCTGCCACATGATGAGCATATAATGCAGGCATGGGAAATCAAGACACCCTTCCCCTAAATAAAACCAGGGATTAGATCTGCTTGGCAACCAGAGACTAATCAAAGTGTATCCCTGGAACAGACGCATGGTATTTTAAGCTGGGGTGGTGGTGCCCAGAAAGACTGGCACTTGTCCTCTCATGGAAAAGAAATGGATGACATACAGAGAAAAGGAAATCAAAAGGTGGGAAAATGTTAACAGCTAAGGTTCTTGATCCAATCATACTGAAAGCTAAATCACTCTTGACTGAGTATGAGCCAGCAAATTCTTTTTTCTCAACTTAATTAGAAATGTTGGTTATTTTTATTTTTGTGAACAGTTGTTTTGCCTGCATGTATGTCTACTTCACGTGCATGCCAAGAGTCTGAGAAAACCAAAAGAGGGCATCAGATTCTCTGGAACCGGAAGTACAGTTGGTTGTGAGCTGCCATGTGGGTGCTGGGAATCAAACTTGGGTCCCCTGGAAGAGCAGCCAGTGCTCTTAACCATTGAGCCATCTCTCCAGCCCCTAAAATGGGTTAACTCACCAACTGAAAAGTGCCTAGTAAGTACAATAAGCCATCTACTTTTGTAAATAAATCTTTACTGCAACAAACCATGTTTGTTTACACTGATCTGATGAGGCTTTAGAGCCACAATCGAGCTGAGAAGCTGTCACAGACACAGTGTGGTCTACAAAACATATGCTATTTACTTCACAAAAGAGCTTGCTAATCCTGACATTAGGCATACTACTTCTTCGTAATTCATGGACTCACACCGTATCTCATACCCATTGACTAGCTCATGTCTAAGGCAAGTCTGCAAGATCCAAGTGAGGAAGTGTCCATACCTGCATCTCCCGCCCACATCGACACAGAGCTCGCTGACGAGAAAGCTCATCCAGTTGACCATCTAGAAACTCTTTTCTTCTATGCATTTCTTGAATATGAGAAGGCAAGTCTTTTTCTATTATAAATTTAAAAATCATATGTTAATTTTAACAAAATCACATAAATACACAAATATAATGAGAAGGAAAACTCCTTCTCAAAGCTAGACTAGTTCTGGCCCCTCACTACTTTGTCGTACAAAAGGTAGCAGAACACCAATGAACAGGCCAGCACTTACTCATTCTGTGGTTGACTTGGCTGTCCAAACTGAATTTTAGGACCTCTGTATTAATAGACTTTTCTGGACCCAGTCGTACTAAATTTATATCTCCACAATTTCCTGTTGATAAAAAGACACAAAATTTAGCCAGGCAGTGGTGGTGCACATTTTTAATCCCAGCACTTGAAAGGCAGAGGCAAATGGATCTCTGAGTTCAAAGCCAGTCTGTTCTACAAAGAGTTCCAAGACAGCCAGGANTATACAGAAAAGACACAAAAGTAATAAGGACATTACTAATAAATCCCATCTCCATATTAATCAGAGAAGGGTAGCACAAACTGTAACGTGCATGCCATAGTTTGGATAGCACTGTCCAAGAGAGCTGCATGTGTAGCCAAGAGGCATGGCTGCCGAAGCTGTGCTTCGTGTGCTTTTAACCAGTGGAGTAGCACCCGGGAAGATCATCTACCCACAGTAGACGCCTGCACTGAAGTGTGTTCAAGTACAGGTTAGCTTCTCACACATTCTTTCAGATATTCTGGATAATAACGCTGTAAGGCAAGAACTTACCACTGCAATCAATACAAGCTAAAAGGTCACATGGATAGTGCATGCAGAGCTCACACTGTTATGCTGATATTTCTCAAATTATTCTCTATACAGTGTTCCATGAAAAACACTTGAGGAATGAATAACCAATTCAGATGCTGGGATTAAAGGCATGTGCCACCACATCTAGTTCAAAGTTTTCTTAGTCACTTACTACTATGTATTTTAATTCAAATAGAATCTTACTTGGTCATCTCCCCCAACCCCCACCTGCCCCAAACACACAGAATTAAGGTATTTGTTTTGAGACAAGGTCTTGTATGTAGTCCTGGCAGGCCTGGAACTCATATGTAGACTAGATTGGCCTTGAACTTCTAGCAGTCCTCCCACCTGTTTCTCCCAAGTCTGGGTTATAAGCATGTGTACCACACTTAGTATAAATTTTCAAACTACAAATATATGGTGAAGGAATGGCCTATTTATACAGTTACCTTTAATACAAGTTTTTTAAAAATCCTAGTTCAGATCTCTCTCCTAAATGTGAGGCCATCTTCTCTAGCCAACATCTACTTTAAGGTTTCAAAATAGCCAGATTCACTGTGTATCCACCAGAGATGGAAAAGATTATCTGGAACTCATACTTAATATCCAGAAATGTTCTACACGTTAAAATGGACATCATTCACACTACAGAATGAACAAGTAGAGAAATTCCTAAAAGCCAAAAGCAGATAGAGTTGAAAACCATTCTAGGAAGCATGGAGTTCCCCCAGTTTTCCTAGGTGCTGGAGCAGGGTGATGGAAAAGGCCTGGCAGATGGCTAGCCATTTACTTTGCTCTTTAAATTACCATCATTAAAGTATAATTTACAGTCAGTAAAACACAGCCTTAAAAAACCCTTATTTTGCCAGGCGGTGGTGGCACACACCTTTAATTCCAGTACTCAGGAGGCAGAGGCAGGCGGATCTCTGTGAGTTCGAGGCCAGCCTGGTCTACAGAGCGAGTTCCAGGACAGCCAGGGCTACACAGAGAAACTCTGTCTCAAAAAAACAAAACAAAACAAAGAAAACAAACAACAACAACAAAAACAAAAAACAAAAAAACCCACCAAAAATGTAATAAATAATTGTACCTATAACTGTATCTATAAAGAACCTAAGTTAAAGTAGAATTTTTTTCTTTGGAAAATATGAATTAGCAAAACTCACTCAAAACTACTGAGAAGCTGAGTGAACCCAATCCTTTTTCAACAATTGATGAAAATTTGTTCATTGTCAAAAAGAACAAAATAAATCAACACAATAATAAACCGAGACAAATAACAAACTGTATAAAACAATTTGTCTTATGACAAAAAAAGAATTATAGGCTGTTCTCATTTATGAGCACTAACTTCAAAGTCCTAAAACTAACATATTAGCAATCAAGCATTGTGTCACAGAATAATGACATTCACAAGTTGGTATCATTATGATTTACCAAAGGCACAGGGAGGAAAAAAAAAGTCTGTATCATTTCAACAGATATAAAAGAAAAGCAGAAGATTTATAGTTTATTATGCACTGACAAAACTTTAGGCTGTTAGTTTATTTCTAACTTTACCACAGCAGCTAACCTGTACTTGAACACACGTCAGTGCAGGCGTCTACTGTGGGTAGATGAGCTTCCCGGGTGCTACTCCACTGGTTAAGAGCACACCATGCACAGCTTCGGCAGCCATGCCTCTTGGCTGCACATGCAGCTCTCTTAGACAGTGCTATCCAAACTATGGCTTGAGAGCCAGTCAGTGGACTGCAGGGTCAGCTTAGGGGTACCAGAATTGCTGTTACTTCAAAGAGTTAGAACAGAAGGATAGAAAGATGGCATCTACCCTCACAACCTCACAACAAATTCATGGCAAAAAGGAAAGAGTTTGGCTATAAACTGATAATGTAGTAAGTGTTAGAGGAAACGAACCCTCTATGAGGTACACATTTGTAAAGAAAGGGATGTCTCAGAATACAGACATGCCCCATGTAACTTGAAGTGAAAGGGAAATAANTGGAGATGATACTATAAGCATCTAGGAACCCTCCTCAAAAGATAGCTCATTTGTTCCCTGTGTCATTTCACCTCTCCTCATTCTTGGTGATGTGATACTGTAGGTGCAACAGCTATCCCTCACCAAGAAGTTACACTAAGGAATGGAGGTCACAAATTGTAGGGCACCAGGACAAAAGAAATCGGTTCTCCAAAGACTCTGCACCACAGAGACTAGTGCCCATACTAATCGCCCCCCTAAGCTTTTTGAACTAGAAGCAAATGTCTATTGTGCTTAAGCTAGTGCATGCGGAATTTCTGTTACTTGCAACTGACTCTGATCTTAACTGATAAAAGGCAGTGTCAGATATTCTCAAGGAAAATAAAGATGAAAAGAAAAATAGCAAAAACAAGAGCGTATCATACCCAAAGGATTCTTCTTGTCTTTACATTTTTCTTTGAATTCGAGGATAATTTTTTTCATAAGTTCATCAACAGCTGCATTGGAAGGTGCACACACGAGGACTCGGTTTTGCTTGATTTTGGCATTGAAGTTTTCATCTGAACGGCCCTTCCTCTGGTTCTACAATTTGTCACAGCAGAAAAACAATAAGCTCTATTCTTGGGATTCAAATCTTTCCCTTCTGCTTTCAAGAATGCTTGCAAGTTCTCACAATGGTTAAAGTAGAGCACCTATTCCTCCCACAATATGAAAGTTACTGTGGCATGTGGTGCAGGGCCATACTGCACAGCACTTACGAGTACATACAAGACACTAGGCTTCAGTCCCACCAGTACCA
>LZPO01034970.1:0-10667 GCA_001675575.1 Neotoma lepida
GATGTTGATACTCTGCTCAAGCCTTTCCAACAAGAAGATTCAAGAAAGAAAGAAGTGGCTTATTAATTTTACATGGTCTAAATCAGAAAATCAAGTCTAGATAGACACCCCCATATTTGCAAACCACACTCAGTTAAGATACATCTCTCTAGACCTCTGGTTCCTCATCAATGAAAGGAGATCACCAGTAGTTCTCAAAAGCTTTAAGTGGGCGTGGGGTGGGGGTGACAATGTTCTTGCCCTAAAGAAATCCTACTCAGAATGACAATGTATATAAAATGGAAGCTGATTGTGCTTACTGCAGAGGCTGAGTCCCACTTCCAAACTCCTTTCCCATCAGCCAGCCCATGGGGACTCAAAAGCTTCTCTACTGAATGATCTCCAAAGTGCCTTCTGGTCTACCCCTCTACGAATCTGTGAACTACACTGGTTTGTAGTTCGTAGTCCCTGCTACAGAGACTGCAACACAGCGAGCACTAGCCTCTGAGGGTCAGATGGCTTCTGACAGAAGATGTTTCTGCATTCAAGGTCTTGCTCAATGGAAGACAACTTTCAGTTCAGTTATTCTTGTGCCAGTGGGTCCCAAACTTGCCCAAGAGAGGCCAGGGAAAAGGAAAGACTCGGCAGCAGAACCCCTCAGAACATAGGAAGTAGGGTGAGAGTACCCACTGCAGAAGACAGCATGCAACACACATTACCCCTTATCAAATGTCATTGTCCACACCATTCACACATCCGCCATTTTCTGTGAAAGCTAAGCTACTGTAAGAAGCATCTACACAGGAAATCCTATTTTAGCCTGAATCTCCCGCTCCAGAGCCTGAACCTCCATGCCAGGCTTCCATCTTCACTGGATATGTGTGTTATTTGCTTGTACAGTCACATGTAGAATCAAGGGTCATCTAAGCATAACACATTAGCATAAAGGGGCTCTGCTGGTTTCTTCTACAAAATGGAAACTTATTCCTAGAATATCACTGAATGCTTCCTTCTGACAGCAGCTTGGACATGGAAACAATGGAGAACTGACAATGGGTAGTTCTCTTTGTGAAAGCACGTTTGAATAGCGAATTTTAAATATAAACCATCTTCGAGGCGAAAATTGGATTCTGCATAAAATATTCATTGCTCATTCTAAAATGTATTATAAATGCAGAGTGGAATGATTTTAAGTAATTGTACCCCCAGTTATTCCTTTATATACTTAGATACACCATTTTGAGACCTCCATTTAATAAAAAAAAAAAAACTAAAATATGGGTTTCTAAAGGCAGTGATGTTGGAGTAAAGGTTTTTCTATCGTTTAAAATATGCTTTACTTAATTGCTAAGACTTCAGGAAGATGTAAATAATATATACACTGCAGTGGACAAACAGCCTAACTGCCAATATTGTCACAGTCACAGTAGAGAAGTCCATGCAAAGACTGTGCCTTCTTCCCATTGCTGCTGGGCTTGTCTCCTTAGGAAGAATTGCTAATCATCTGCTTTGTGGTATGTCGTGCTTTGAAAGGATACCAAGTAGAGGATATCATTAATGATTAAAAGAAAATAGGGAAATTTTGACAATGCTGCTTGGCTTTGAAGTCTAATTGCCAAGACCTCAGAAAAGTAATAACTCTCATTTTATGAAGACTCCAAGGCAGTTGCTTTGTACTCTCTTTTCCCCCTAGCTGAATTCAATTTCTTCTTTCCCTCTTCTCCAAGGACTTGATAGAACTTTCAAAAAGTTGCCAAGATGGGCTCTGGGCTGCGATTTTCAAGATTATAGATTTGCTGAGCTGCTGTAGGCACATAGCATGGAGCTCAAGGATTGTTGGCACAATAAACAGACAGAGGCAATGTGCCAGATCTCCACCCTGCCGCCTGCTGGATCTGCCTGGCCAGCTCCAGCCACCAGTAACGACCTTAAACTTCCCTGCTAGCCATACATGCTATTCAAGGAAACTCCAACTTACTGCATTCAAATTATGAAACAAGTTCTCTACGAATGATCATCCTGCTCACTCTGGTTCCCCTGCATGGAAAATAGGATGTGTCCTACAAGCACAGCCATGGGGTCTAGTGCAAGCCCAGGGAATGGGTGGGTTAATGGCACTTGGTTGAACTTAATGCTGAGAATTAATTCTTTCCAGCTGGCCATTTATCCTCAGGAAATGTCCTGATTCTCAATCATTATTTTCTAAATCTTTGAACAGATTATCTCCCTTAGAATCTTCAAGCTGTCAATACATGGAGGTCTGAACGTGATTGCTTAGGTGAAGATGCCAAAAGTCTTCCAAGTCTGGGAAATTCTCTGCTCTCTCCTCCAGTCTTGCTGGCACCGACTAAGACTCACAGCAAATGCCATCGATCATATTTGATAGCTACATGACCAGCCTAACAGTTATTTGTTTCAGTGCTGGGGGTGGGGGTTGTCTTTTGATTGATTTTGCTTCATTTGATTCATCTGAGGAGATTTTTTTTTGTTTTGGTGTTTGGTTTTTGCCAAAGTGACTGAGCACATGATATGATTCTCAACAATGTATGTAGATTTCCTTGGAAAGGAAACATGGTGTGATGAGACCTTCCTTCACACAGGACAACGTTAGAGAGTTTTGAATGTTTCTACTTCTGATGACTGATTTACAGGCATCCATTAGGGAAACAATTCATCAGCCTAAAAGAAAAACCCTAAAGAAATTTTAGTAGCGAAAAGTCAAGGTTTCCATGATGCTTGAGAACAAATTAAACCTTGTTTTATATCAGGAAAACTTGACGGTTGCTACTCAGTAATTTTTTAATATTTCCTTAAATAGCATTTACAAGAGACTTCCCTTCTTTTTCCTCTGAAGACACCTTGTGCTGTGGGTGAATGTCCTTAGCCTCGGCCTGCTGGTTTTACTGCTCCTGTTGCTTCCATGTTGTGGACTCAGGGCTTGAGAACACAGGGAAGATGCATTTCTAGGAAATCAAAAGTTAGGTCAGCAAAGTGGGCTGTAGCCCCTCCCTGGGATCCGGTCAGTGAAGAAGATGTGAGTTCAGCCTTCCTGCTCCAACTTCACATGTTCTCATCAGGTTAGATGGTGCTCTTTTGATACAATTCTTTGTCCTGCCTTCTTCTACAGAAATGCCTTTTTGTTTACATGCCAATTAGACGTTTCTGCTCGCCTCATTTGCCACGTGCTTCTTCCTCATGGTTCTCATCTATTTCCCAAAGGGCAGAGGCAACAACAGCCTCCCTAACTCTCTCTGATGCACATACAGAGGAGCCAGGCAGTTCCCAGGAATACCAGAGAAACATTGTTTTGGCCTCCTCAAAAGTCTTCAGGAAAAGCCAGCATGATGCATGTTCCTTTTCACTAAGAGGAACCTTGATTGGAATCCCCCAGACAATTGTCGGGCTAACCAGGACAGCCTGTAGGAGAGGAAGCTCGGAGAAATGCTGTCAGTAAGTGGGAAGGTATCCCCCTCCAGCCCCAAATAAACCCGGAACTGATTAGCTGCTTTGGTGTTGGGCCAGTTGACTGCCACAGAACATGCTGAGGTTGAGTGTCTCTGCAAGCCCTGTAGGGGGTGGGAGACTATTCACTGAGATTGTTTTTTTTAGACACAATGTAGCCAAGAGGTAAAGTGTCAAAATACCTTCCTAAAAATAGAAGCTTCTCCTGCCAAGGATAAGGGCACAGACTCGAAGGAAGGCACAGCCTGGCTGCTCCAGACAGCTGTTGGAGCATCTGCTTGCATCTCATAGAAGAGTATCAATCCTGACGAGTGGGTATTTGGTGAGTCAACCTGTGACGGGAGCATATGAGTTAATTATAGTTATCAGAGATTATTCTATATTAGTGCAGCAACAAACCTGTTAGCCTGGTCTTCAGTTCCTCTATTAATGGGAGAAGTATTCTTCTCCCCTGCCCTCCCACCCCCCACCCCGTGTTATGGTTTTACCAGCATTTTGAAGCTTGCCAGAGGATTTTCACAGAACAATAAAGCCAATGCATAAAGCTGGTTGATTTTTGATATCTGCTGTCTAAAGCTTTAGCAAAGCCTTGGATAACAGTCAAAGATTATGTTCATGTTTACAATTTGGAAACCTGAAGAGGAGATGATGTCCTACAATTTAAAAGACTCGAGGAAACTTCCCTGGCCAAGTATCACACAACAGTAATCAGAGCTTGGAATGAAGTGCTGGGCTGAGTTATGAAAAAGATTGCCATCAAGGTTTTAAAATAAGAATAGAATCTACACACTTGAGTGTTAAAACATGTGTGCATGTCAAGTTGCTGGCCTCGAAGAGAGACACGATGGGACAGGTGGACAAGTCAGAGTTCATTTTCATGAAAAAATAACCATAGTTGGAAGGGTGCACAGGGGTCATCTGATGTGGCTGGCTGCCCTCCACCCTCAGCCTCAGCTTACTCCCTGCCCCACTGAGGCATGACAAGCCACGAGCTAAGGAGTGCTTGCTGCTGTCACGGCTGGTTGGTGCCAAATCACAAAATAGCAGAAGTCTGTGACCCCCTCAGAACACCAGAGATAGTGAGAATGTATCCTGAGGTTTCATTTCTCATAGGCAGTGCCAGAGGCAGAGCCCAGAGCCTCACATATGTGTGCTGAGTGCTCTGTCATGGGCCTGTATTTCAGCTCCTTCTACTAAGAACGTCTTACAAATAAAACTATTTTGTAAAATAATCCATAAACCAAGTTTCAATAGGTTTTGATAGTGTACCCATTAACAATTTGATGTGTGCATTCTGGAGTGCTAATTGTTATGTAACAAATAGCCTGGAAGGAGTGGAAAAAGGGCCATTGATACCAAAATATTTCTGCTCGTGAGTGTTCAAGGGTAAGGTAAAGCTAAAAGCCACTATGTTCACATATAAGATCCCATCATTTCTCTGAATGAAAGTCTGAAAAACTCAATGGGCATTTGGATTCTGACAATGTGATGTGTTGAAGCCAGTCATGTGGGTCTTGACATTCAAACTTGTTGAGTAGGGACTGAGCCTTCATTTCTTTCCTCAGACTCAATTCAGCTCAACTCCAAATCAGAGAGACTAAATCTACTTTCAACTAACTCCAACGTGCATCAACCCAGAGACTAGAAGGAACAGTGCCAGGCCATCTCCCTACACGTAATCTGACCCACACCGCAGCAGCCCAAGCAGAACTGGTCAGAAACTCTAAAAGTAGTAGTTTGGATAGAAATGGGTCAAGACGCAGATTTTAACCAAAATTGTAAATCGCATCAACAACGTGGGATTATGAACCTGGTGTTCAGTGTCATCTGATGCCATCATTGCTGTGACAGGGAATTACACTAAAGACTGGTTCTGTGACCGTGGTGCCGTGGTGGAATCCACAGGAGCATGGGCATGGCAAGGCTGTACAAGGTAAAAGTGCAATGTCTGCCTTACGTTCTCTAGCAATCGTCCATTCCCAGGGCTTCTCTCCTTCCTGGGACTTCCCCTTCAACTACATCCTGCTTTTCCCAAGTCCTTGCTGAGGCCACAGTGCCTGAGACAGCAGGTATGGCAGCATCTTTACAATGTAGCTTCTCATATCCTGCTTGCAGCAAGCCTCACCGGTGGGGAGCTGACGACAGACAAACCCATACTGGCTTGTGAATGATTGAAAGTGATTTCATGCTGGGCTGACAACATTCTAAAGGAAGAAAACATGGCAAATTATCCTAGGATGTGTCCAAGGACTTGCCAATAATTGTCAGAGTAGAGAAAGGAAGCACAGCAGTTTTGCAACAAGCGTCCCTAAAGTCAAGAAGACTGGGTAACATGAATTAGGGGGAAGCAGAACCATGGCAGAGAGGAAGGACTCCAAGAGTTTAGATCTTTGCTCTGTCTTAAGCTCTGCACTAATTAGCTGATTTTGTCAGGGAAACAGGACAGTCTGAGATTCAGAAGCAGATCTGCAAGTGTGCATTGAGGTCTACCACTTGCTAGCTGACCCGTTGAATGACCTAATCAGGATGCTTAACTTCTCTAAAGCCCAGCTTCCTCATCTGTATGTCACTGGGCCAATGAGCACGTGACACAATAAGCATAAGGTATGTTACAAGTACCTTGCAAAAACTGGGTGCTCAACGGTGTCAAGTGGCGACTATGACATCTCTTGATGGTGGCAGTCCTCACAATCACAGCAAGCCTGGACACTTTCTGTCATCATGCTTCCTCTGCAGTCTGTCTGTGGACACTAAAGACGGGGCCCATAGGGTGCCAATGAGCATTTGGCCGTCCTACGAAGTTCAGGTTAATTACTCATACTAGCTCCACTGTGTGACCCTGAACTCACTTAACTTCTTGATGTTTCCTCTGATTCCTCATCTGAAGGTGGACGTACTACCCTCTGTGTCTCCTGCAAAGACTGAAGCCAACAGAGCCTGGAAAATGCTTGACACATAGCCTGGCACACAGGAATTATTCAATATGCCATCGTTAGTAGCATGTGGTATTCAACTANAGCAGATACGTCCTTAGAGGATTCATCCATCTGGCCCAGTTCCTGTCCCTAACTAAAGGCCATCCATCAAGTCTCTGTTCAGATGCCACCCCATGGAGCAGCAGTGCTGAAAGCTCACCCTGGGAAGGCAGTCTTTCCACACAGTGTCCTGTTTATTTACTTCATTGCAATGGCCACAATCTGTAATTAACATGGGAGTGTGGGTCTACCTGTTTATTTTCTTTTAGTCCAACTAAAATGTCAACTATCTAGCAGGGACAGGTCCTTATCTGCCTTGTTTATCATAGAACAGAGTCTGGCAGACATAATATTCNTAAAATATCTGAGGAATAAAAGGGAAAATAAAGAGAAGATGCTGACGAAGCGATGGAGGACTGGGTTCCTTTAAATTATAGGACTGGACTGTAGGATGGACAGGGCAAGACCTGTCTCTATTCATCTCACCCACCACACCCATCCACAGCAGAGAAAACTGATAATTAGCAGGATAGTGAGTGCATACATGAAGTCTACTCCCAGACCCAGNCTTGCTGCTGCTATGGTCCTTGAGCATCTGTTCTGAAGGTGCTTCCAGGAATCAGTGGGTGGCTGAGGCCAGTCATCGGGCATCTGCCTCAGGCCTACAGGGCTGTGGTCCAGAGTGTGGTATGCATAGGAATCACCTGGGGGCATCATTAAAGTTCATATTCTTGGTTCTCACCAAAACCAGTCCTGCAGTTTGAATAAGTTAACCTAGATGTTTCTGACCTATGAGGTTGAAGATCATCCTTTGAAAGTCCTTCTAGTAAGTCCCCACCTTCAGAGATGGTGTTGAAGACTTAGGCTCTTCTCTAGAGGTGAACGAAGCAATCTAGGAGGTAAGACAATCTTTTTGAGAGCAAGCAAGGAACATCAAGGATGAAATTAAACATAGAAACTCTAAGCTCGAGCTCTGCGGCCATGGTTCACCCTTACGCTTCATGAGAAGAGGAGGGCCACTCTCCTGTTAGGCTAGAAAACTAGAACAAAAATATTTGTCCTGCTTCTCAAACTCCTGAACTGAGCAGTGATTTGCTGATTATACAAGGAGCATCAACACCTCAGAAAAACACGGATCCTGACTGGGATTTTATATGATAGACCAAGTAATCCACAAATCTTGAAAGGGGCAAAGCCATTCAGAGGCCACAAAGACCTTGGTGACTCTTCCTTCACAATTTCCCTTTTTGTGTTGTGTTCCATTCTAAACCCACCACCAGGGAGCAGATACACTGTGTGGAGGGATTATGGGGAAAGTGAGGCAGGGAAAAGACTAGGAAAGCAAAGTCTGAGTCCTTGGATGTCACAGGAAACTTTGTGACCTTGGACAAGTCTCTAACTTAGAGGATTTTCATAAGTATGCACCAGGGCCAAACCCAGGGTATGTGCCTCTCTGTATGCAGAGAATGGAGTCAGTGAAAAGAGACTTTCCATTGACAGGAGAGAGAAAGGAAACTCTTATCCTGGCCTCTCACATTTGAAGTCTTCCTGTAGTATGATCTACTCAAAGGCCCAGCTAAANGAGTTTCAGTGAAATTACTGATGGTGTATTCTTTAAGAAACATAATTGACAGAACAAATAAACTTCCAAAAGCCCAATTTGGATGTTTTTAGCTTGATTTCAAGAGTATGGGAGATGTAAACTTGAGATGGCTACTTCAGAAGAATACAAGACTGTAGATTTCAGGGCAGGGGCTAGCAAGTTCTTATTTCATGGCAAGAAAAACCGTCAGTTCATTTAGCTTGTTTTTGTGGCAGGTAGGACACTGCTCTGCAGATTCAAGATGCTGAAGAAGAGGTCTTTCTCTCATCCATTTAAAGAGAGTCAAGCTAATCAGCCAACAGATTCACTTCCTTCCAAAAGTGGGCTGTGAACTATATAACGAAGAATGTCATATTCCACAGGTGTAAAGTCCTTTACAGGATCCAAGAATGATGTGGCCATTCCACCCTAACACTTTTACTTACCCAGAAAAATCATTTGTAAAATCATACAAATATTCTTTTCTCGGGTCATTTTGTATATTTCCATCACATTGAGGTGATGAACCAATCGGGTGGTCTTCAACGCTCCACAGTTTTCTAGGACAACATTCAAAGACATTAAGTACGTGTAAGAAAGGAAGTAGATGAGGTTGAGAGTCTCCCTGGTCAATGTGAAATGCTGGCAAGGCTCCACTCTCTGTTCTGCAGGATGCTGAACCGATGAGCTCATGTGTTTGGGGTAGGATTTTAACTCTCACTTCTGTCCCCGGAGGGCTTCTTCCATTCATGGAGTTCCTTCTGAAACCAGGACAATACAACGGATGGGTTTGGGCAGCAATCCTGAAGAATGTGTGAGGGGAAAGTGGGTGGTACTGAACAATCACAACTGTGCTGAATCTGGCTTGAGGGAACAATAGGTTAAGACAGGTCATTTAGATACCTTCGTGTAGTTAGTTGTTCTATCATCCAACAATAATATCCATTTCCTCCTTGAATGCTCTGAAAGTAAAGGAAGAAAAAGCAAACATGTTGCTCTTTGTGTGGGATCTAACCAACAAGGAAGGCCTGGCGGCTGAGACCCAGGTGACCGAAACCTGGCCAGAAAGCATCAAGTTGAAGGAAAACAAGGAAAGGAGGAAGACAGACTCATGCATTCTTCTAGATTCCAGACAGGATGTTCAAAAAAATCAGAGGAAAAGAGCCTATGAAAGTCAGAAACTATAAAAAGAAACACATCTCAAGAAACGCTAAAAATTACAGTCTCTGCTTTTAAAAACCACTACTGAGTGATCTGGGTGAGAAGAGGGAAGGAGTGGTTTAGGAGCTGTGATTGCACAGGCTGCTTGCTGATGAGATCCAATTTTAGAATCGNAATGTGAACGTCGCTGCAGACTCCGGCGTCTCGTCCTGCTTGCCTGTGAGCATGCCTCTGTCACTCACATCTGNACCCTGCACATGGCCAAGGGCTGTGACCTACTGAGCTGTTACTATGTGTCATGGCAACATCCTAGACCCTTTTCACACACTCTTTTACTTTTCTTCACTATGACTCAGTAAGAGTAGACTNGAGTCTACTCTTATCAACTGAGGTTAGTTCAGAAAGATTAAATAAATAAATCACTTTAAATCATGAAGCTAATGGCGGGCAGGGCTGGGATCCCCTTCAGTGAGTCCATGTTGTACTTGCAACCTGGGAGGAAGGCATGATGGGAAAATAAGGATACAGTATGAAATCAGCAGAGGACAGGAACAATGATGAAACGTAGATAGTGTATGTGTACTCTGTATCTCATTTCTTCATGTCTAGTCTACATTTTATAGATGAACAATACGTTATCTACATAATACATTATCTCATCTAATCCTCACAACAACCATATGCAGTAGGAACTCATGTCTTTTGACACAGGCGGAGAGCTTTGAGCTGGCACTCTTCTGCATTGAGCTGCAACACCTTGGAAAAAGTAGACGCGCTGGCCAAGTGCTCTTCACTCCACAAAGACACACTAACCATTTGCTGGGAGCCTTGTACTTGAGACTTCGGGGAGCTAAACAAATGACATAGGCAAGTGAAAAGCCCTGCTCTCGTGGAGCTTAAACTCTTAGGGAATGGCCATGTAAGAAACAAGATAAGTAGAAGCTATACTGTAAGTTAGATGGTGATAAGATAATACTGGGGAAAGCAAGAAGGCTGAGAAGACAAATAAGAATAAAGCAAGACTGCTATGAAAGGCATCATGGACNTATTTGGATTTAATGAAGTAAGGGCATGCGCATTCGTAGCCTAGGAAAAGCAAGCACAGAGGTTCTGGGACCGTCCGAGGTAAATCAAGTAGTAGAAGAGGAAGCCAGAGAGTCACTTGGGATAGAAATAAAAACAATGAATTACTCAGTCACTGGATTTGGAGTGTGAGTGACCTTAGAGAAAGCAGTCTTGGTGGAGTGGGTAGGTGATTGGCTGACCACACTTATGAAGACTTTGAATACAGATAACACATTCAAGGGGTTTTCCTATGGGAGGAAACTGAAAAAGATGACAGTAACTGAAGAGGGATAAGGGGTCTGTGAGGACTGTGTTAAGATGGAGGAAACGGTAGCTAGGTCAGACAGGAATGATCTAATAGGAAAGCATCATTGGCTGATAGAACATTCCTAGAGAATGTCCTTATATAAAAGAGCTATGAAGTGTCATGCTCAAGTAGAGGA
>LZPO01034970.1:17209-34733 GCA_001675575.1 Neotoma lepida
GCATGTGCCAGTAATAGGCAGGAAACAAAAGCCCCAGACTCCCCCACCTTCTTGCCTTCCCCAAGGACCAAAAGCTACAAGGCAACAGAGAAAATCCACCACATCCCTGGAGATGTCCAGATACATTGCATCTGTTAACTCTTCACTCTTTCCATAAAAAGCTACTATACCCTTTTTAAACTAAGACACTGAATCCAAAGAAGTATTGACAACTTCACCAAGATCACACAGAGAGCAATGGTGGAGCCAGGCAACCAACTGTGAGCTCTTGACCAAGCTCCTCATTGTNCACAGAAATGTGAATTTGTGCCTCCAACATCTTCTCACAGCGAAGCCCCACGGGGTAGCTTCACACACCACATGTAATACATGATCACTAAACAACTGTTGAATTCAGTAAGTACTTGAAGTCCTTTAGCGTTGGTTGTGAGGACCTGGGGTTTCCAGGAAAGGGTACAGCAGATCCATTCCCAGGCTCTAGTCTGATCCCAGCATAAAATCTGCTTGTCCTTCACATTCCACTTTGGCTCCGTGGTTTTTTTGTTTTATGACCATGTTGCTTTTACTTAGCTTGGGACAGGCAGTCATTGTTTGGGCTCATGCAAAGCGAAGATAAACACTGAGACCTAAGTTTCTGGTTGAATGTGGCTGCTTCAGTGCAGGGTGGGGAGGGGGTGTTCAATTTAAATTTGTCAGCTGGTAACTTAGCAAAACAATCTGACTTCCTTCCCCAAAGGACAGAAGTCCCTTATCTAATTGGTGGCCAAGTCTCTCTTTAAGATCTTAATTCTTGAGATACAGTAGTTAGAGTTTAGTTGAAAATTACAAATTAAGATAGAGAAACAGCTCAGTGGTAGAGTGCTTGCCTTACACACACACACACACACACACACACACACACACACACACACACACACACAGGGTGGGGTGACTAACTTAGTTCTTAGGGATTCAAAACTGACAAGACTCCTTCAGGAAGATCAGGACCAGAAGAAGCCAGGCTTCAGCCTTCATCCAGCTAGGATGGGACCTGAGCACAGGACAGTCACTACAGCCTCAGCAGAGCAGCCAGGCAATGTCCCGGGGGAGCTGGAATGGACTTCACAGGAATCTATGCAGCCCCGGCCTCCACTCTCATCCAGCTGGCTCTCAGTTTCAACAAGGCAGATTCCATCGGCTGAATCCAGCAGCTGTGGTAGCCCGGAGGCTCCATCCTGTACAATGCAGCAGGCAGGCAGCCAGTTCGGGGTTGACTGCTCTCTGTGTGATGATTCAGCTCTGCCCTGGAAAGGGAGTCATGTCAGCATGTATAAGGACTCCAGGCCATATGGATCCCTTCATGCAGCCTCACTACCTCAACCTTCCACAAGAATGCTACTGTCATTGAGAGCCCCTCAAGACACTGAGAATTCATTCTGCACAAGACAAAACAAAAAAAACTCTCTTTGCACAGAAACTAAATTTTGAATTTATCACAACAAAGCTGTTAGCTTCCTCATTGCTGTGGCCCGGCAATGAACAACTCAAGGGAGAAGGCTTATTCTGCTGAACAGTTTCAGGGGGTTCAGTCCATGCTCACTTGACTCTTTGTTTCTAGACCCAGGGGGAAGAAGAACATCATTATGGCAGAAGCTGCCATATGGGGAAAAGAAGCTGGTAACATCACGACAGACAGCAAGAATGGTAGAGNCATAATGGGAAAGAGCCACGGCAAGATGTAGCACCCAACNTCTATCTCCAGCGATGGACATTCCTCAANCAGGCCCCACCCCCACAGCCCCGTCTCTTTCCCCAAAAGTCTATTGACATTTTGAATCTATCAGCGCACTACAGCATTCATTTGGGCTGCGCCTGCATCATTTAATGCCACTGAAANCACCCCCTCAGATATTCCCAGAGATGCGCTGCACAGAACTCCCAGGCATTTCTCAACCCAGTTTTACTGACAGTCAAAAACACCTGGCCTAGTACTGCAGCTCTCTGATCTCAGCCACTCAGAAGCTGAGGCAGGAGGATTACAACGGCCTGTCTCTTATACACATCTAGATGTGTATAAGAGACAGGTCCTAAGTGACAAGTTAAGACGGGGCTGAGGATACCGCTAACTGGCAGAGCATTTGCCTAGCCTGTGTGAGGCCCTGCACTTAACCCTGAGTTCTACAAACAAATCAATACTAACTATCATAGGCTCAACCAGAAATACAGCCCGGAATATTGTAAGTGATCTAATACCNCAAATGACCTAAAACCCAAACAGTATCAGGATGGTTAAATAAATCTTAATATGTNCATTTGGTGTCACACAAATAACCATTTTTAATAACTATAGTAAATAAGAATCCCTAGGAATTTCATTTCTTCCAATATACTGAATGGGGAAAAAGAAAAATAATAAAACATCATGTAGTTACCTTCAACTTTTTAAGTGGAAATAAAAGGCTAAGTGCACGTGGAAACAACTGGAAGTAACATACACNAAATGTTAATCACAGTTATCTTTGGGTGGTGAGATTNGTAGTGACTATATATTTTCTTTGTGTTTTCTACAAAATTCACTTTTGTCAAATTTCTACAATAGTGTCTTGGNCAAATATCAATTAAGAAAATGGCCCTCATCAAGTAATTTAATATTAGGAATTTAGTAAGGAGAACTACCTATAAAAGTTTTAGNAGAAATAATAACTGGCAGATCTTTTTGTCCAAGCTGCTTCTCATTCTAAGTCTGGCTTAAAGATTTCACCTATAGACAGAACTGTAATCTTCTTGGTACAATGGGAGACAGCAGCTCACTCTTGTAACAAGTATTTGAGTCTCAGCCAATCCTAAGCTGACAACTAGCCAACGAAGACCAACATGAGCTCTAGCCAATCCAAGNAGCTTTGTACCTCACTTCCATTTTCCGTATGTCACTTCCTTTTCTCTGCCTGTTGTCAAATACGGTGGTGGGGAGGGCGGGGATGCTTGAATCATTTCTGGTCTAGATTGCTGTTAGAATCTAGGATCAAACATAAGGCCAACTGCAATAAAGCAGATTGGCATATTTTGATTTTGTCTTTCAACACAGGTTAACAGTGAGAGAGTCTAGCAACTAGTGGCATCCAAAGCTAGTACCAACTGGGTACATGAAAACAGTGCCCAGTGTCTGTAGCACACTCTGTGTCTGTGGTACCCAGCTGGTCGGCATGGCCACCTGTGGAGCAGTACTTGAAGAGTGAAAGACTCATCTCGGTTTTTCCTATATTTTGCTCCTGTAGCACATCTAATAAACTGAGTCTGGTCACTTGGCAAAGGATCCTGGGAAATGTCCTCTGAGGAGGCAACCGCCAATACTGCAGAACAGTCCCGAGGAAGGGTGGGAACTGCTGGAAGACACTCAGATTTACCAACCCAAAACTATTGCTTGAAAAATAAAAAACAGCAGAACCATGGTTTTCCTCTTCTTAAGAAAAANGTGGTGTGTCTTTTCAAATCTTCTTCTTCCTCCTTCAATTTAACAACTAGCATTTAGTGAAGCCCCGTTTTTGTGCCACACGGAGTCATAGGTAGATGCTGTCAGAATGAACATGGTCAGAACACTGAAGACATTAGAGGAAAACAATTCAAAACTCCATGTCCTAATTTGCTTTTCTATTGCTGTGGTAGATACGATNANCAAAACCAACTTGGTAGGAAAGGGTTTGTTTCATCTCACAGTCCATCTATCTAGAGAAGCCATGGCAGGAACTCAAGGCAGGAGCTTAAAGCAGAAACCGTAGGAAGCTGATTACTGACTTGCTCCCTAGCCTCTGCTCTGCTAGGTTTCCCTGCCTGGGAATGGTTCCACCNACAGTGGGTTTCCTCCTCCTCCTGCATCAATCAGCTATCAAGAAAATGCCCCACAGACATGCCATGGGCCAATCTAATGTAGACAATTTTTCCCTTAANACTCCCTTAGATAACCCTGGGCTGTGTCAAGTTGACAGGCCAGAGGTTCTTCTTGACCCCCGGACACTGGACACCTCACTCCATTGCCATTCTTCTTTTTTCATTTTAATTCCACCATTCACCGTGACTGTTTGTAACACAAATTGCTAAATGATCTTATCAATAAAAAACCCAGAGGCAGATATTGAGGTAAAAGTTGAAAGATCAGAGAGGCAGAGCAGCAAGCCACTAGTTCTTACCCCTACAAAATCCTTTGCTAAAAGAGAGNAAGCTTCTCTCTCCACCTCGCCTTATCACGTCCTCTCTCCGCCCAGCTCTATCACTTCCTGTCTGTCTGTACAGACCTCCAGACCTCTATGGTTAACTCGTGGCTAGCTCCTCCTTCTGATTTTGAGGCAAGCTTTATTTGTTAGAGCACAAACAAAATATCACCACAACTGTTCTCCCTGTCAAACAAAACAAAACAAAACAAAACAAAAAACTCTCTCCGTTGTCACCATCAGTCAGAGAAAAGTGAACCATGTTCGGTAAATGCCACGCCCTCTGCATCTACACAAAGATGCTCTTTCTGTGAAATGGGAATCCTCATTTACTTTGCACCTCCCATTATTTTCAGCCTTCTAAAACCTTCCACCTAGACCTGTGGCTGAAATTGCTCCCATCTTTCCATAGCCAAGACCACGAATCCCATTCAGTACCTCGGTTATCCCTTCTCCTCCACCTGGTGTATATCATCTCTCCTTACTCCGTTCCCCTCCAGTTCCCTCCCCTCCCTCTGCATAGCTCAACCCCTCTGGCTCACACTTCAAATATGGGAGCTTTACACACTTCCATCCTTGGCCCTTATCTCATCTACATACTTTTGCCTGACAATCTTATAAAATCCATATGACTTCCATTGTAATCCATGTCCGCTTGAGACCCAAGCTTACCTCCCAGAGCCATGGCTGTCTTCACTGACAANCTACTTGAATCCAAAGCATCCTGTTCTGTACATACTACAAGCTCTTCCTTTTCCTTTCCTCCAAACTCAATCCTATGTNATCTATNCCTGTGAAGGACCCTCTTACTAAATCAAGTCAGACACTAACAGCTCATTCTTGAGTATTCCTTTTCTGTCAACTATCAGTCACACCCAATCTACCCTATCTAATGTGAATTCCATTACTATTGTCCTAAAACCAACTTCCTGGGCCACACACACCTTATCCAGTGCTTAATCGGGGCTCTGAAGTAAGCCTGCCTGGGTGTGAGTTGGGCTCTGTTCACTCACCAGCAGTGTTTCCTTGGGGAAATTGTTTTATTACTCTGTGTCTCAGTTTCTTTATCTAAAACCTGGAGGTTAGAGTAATAGCGTCTGTGCCACAGTTCTATATGCNTAGAACCCTTCCTGATACACAGATTCTTCTCTCAAATGGTAATTGTGATGACCAACATTCATTTCCCACATCTTCTGGAAAGACTTTCTGACTCTTCTGTCTAGGATAGGAGCTTTCAACTCAACACATACTTCCCTCTGCCCTAGAACACCTCATACTCTGCTGCCTATGTGTCTATTTCTCCCACAAACTATGAGCCCTGTGAGAGCAGGAACTCCCTAANTAGTCCCACTAGTATCACCAGGACTGGTTCAATGCTCAGTGAGTAGTTACTGCAGGGTAAATGTTGGCAGATTGCACAGGAGGATAGATGGCACAGTGACGGCACACTGTGAACATTTGTGTAAGTATTCGCAGTGCCCTAATTGACACATTTTTCTCTAATTTGTTCCTCAAGCTAACCCTATGCAGTAGGGGTGCTATGATTATTAATTATTTCCACTCCCTAAATGCACCATGCACAAGGTTCCTAAGCCAGTAAATAGATAGCAGCTAAAGCTTCTACCATCAAATCCCATGACTTCTCCCAGCCAGTGAGAACCCTGTCGCTGGGGGATTGTGAGAGAGAGATCAGGCCTAGGATGTGTAACATTATGAATGATGGGCAGAGTCTGAATACAAGACAAGGTACCAGCCAGTAACTACACAAGAAAGAAAGTGTCTCCAAAACCACAAAACAGCAGTTTTAGAAATATTTCATCCAGCTCTACCCCTAAATCAACCAGGAACTGGGTTCAGTTGCTAGTAGGAGGCTTGAACAGTGTCTTTCATATACTATGTCCAAAAGCTCAGTGTCCAGCCTCTCTTGGATGGTGGGGAGTCTGCAGAGCCCCAGAATTCCAGCTCCGTCTTCTGTCTCACCTTCTTAACTATGCAGTGAGTAAAACTCCAGGATGGCCTGAGAGAGTCCCCTGTCTTGCACACCTACAGTCCCCCTCNCACCTGAATATAGCCAGGACCATGAACACGATGGGTCTCACCCTGAGATTTGATTGCATTGTAAGACAAAGGGAAATAGAATTTGAAGATAACTTAAAATCAATTGACTTTAACTGAATTGGAGAGTTTATCCTGAGTGAGCCTGGATTCTTCAGAGAGTCTCTGGCCATATGTGAGAGGGCTGTGTGTCCAGAATGTGAGGACAGGCTCTAGGAGTTGAGTGTGGCTGCAGCCACCCCCACCCCATCAAAGACAGCAAGAAAACACACATCAGTTCCAAAGGAGCCAGGGATTGAGTTCTGCCAAAGTGTGTATACACAGGAAGGGGAACCGAAGGTGCAGACGGGAACACAGCCTAGCTGATGCCCCATTGCCGCGGAGACCTCAGCTAACCCCTTACCCAGATGCTGCGCGCACACAGAGGAGGACAATAGATCTGTGTTGTTTTAAGCCCCTAAGTGTGTGGTGATTTGTTCCGCAGCCATAGAAAACTAGTACATTATGTGCAATACACTAATACCATTCTGCATTATAAACCAATGCTCCAGGAGCTAAGGCTTCTGGTTTTAAATCCATGACTTCTCCACAGCATTAGAAAGAAAAAGCTACTGTTCAGGTATCGTCAGAGGGGGTGGAGTACAGTGGGGTGGGGGGGAGTATTTCTGTTCAACTCACCTCACACACAGCACAATTAACTACTAAGATGCCAGCCTCTGAGTGTTGGGCTGTGGGGAAGAAAAACAGAGAAAGAGACAACCAGAGAGCTGCTGCCTACTCATTCATCTCTATTCTGAGGAAGACCTCGTAGAAGTCCCACACAGAACTTCACCTTGACATCCTAAACCAGATGCACACATCTAATGTAACCTGGACTGCCCAGGGGGCGGGGAAGGAGACTGTACCCTCAACAATAGAAGGAACCAGGTTTCCCACTACTTCTACTTAGGCCACTCTCCATAGGAAAGAATGAAGCTTTGAAAGGTTGCCCACGTGTCTGAGTCCTCTAGTGACCAGGTATTAAAATACCCTAAGCCCAAGGTTCTGTGCCACCAGCACAGTCAGTGAGAAGCTCTTAAGACGCTTGAGCGATGGCCTGCTGCCTGCTGCTCCTCCTGCTGGGATCCATGACAATTGCCTTTCCTTCCCTTCCTCTCCTGTGACTCCAAATACCAGTACGGGTCACACTATAGCCATAGACACCCCACTCCAGAAGGGAAAAGCATTATAGCACAACTCTATAACAGAGTTTTGTTTTTAACGGGGGGGGGGGACTGAAGAGAAAGTGAACAGTGGTGGTGTGGAAAGAGGAAATACTAACTCTATAAAGGAGGCGGTAACTTAGAGTTAGTGAGCCTAAGAGCCAGACAAGGAAAGGATAGGAAAAGATTTTAGTAACATCACAGAAACCAACATAAGCAGACTGGACAACTAGAAGGAAAAAGCAGGTGAGGACCAAAGCATTCACAGAACTCAGGAGTTCTTCCCAAACAAACTGAGTGCCANAAGAGCTCAAAGGAAACAGTCCCCATCAGTCACACTCAGCAGATACCAAGAGCCCCTCTGCTCCCCAGAGGAAGGAAAGATGTAACCAGAGATTATGCAGTAGAGAAACTGGGGGAGACAAGGAAGGTCAGGTAATCGTTCACGTATAGAACTATGAATGCTATCTGGCCTTATTCAATCCTAATTGCTTCATCACTGTGTGGGCTGCAACATCGCAGATGGAAGACAGTTATCATGGTTCCATCAATTACACACCAGCACTTCCCTGACCGCTAATGAGAACTCTGGTGAGTATCTAGATCTGTCACACCTCCTGGTCTTTGGTGATCTTATGACCCCAGTTCCTTTAGCTCCAGTTATTTC
Source organism: Neotoma lepida (assembly GCA_001675575.1). Taxonomy (NCBI): domain Eukaryota; kingdom Metazoa; phylum Chordata; class Mammalia; order Rodentia; family Cricetidae; genus Neotoma; species Neotoma lepida. The sequence goes on from LZPO01034970.1 coordinate 25,318, forward strand.
CTTCAAGAAGTAAACACCTTTCATGTGGCAAAGCCTGCCCTCATCTACCTGAAAGAATTATGTTGATTCGAGCGTCTCCTGGGTCTGGCGTGGTGTGTTGAGACTGTCTCTTATACACATCTAGATGTGTATAAGAGACAGGCACCCACCTGAGAGGGCTTTTTGAGGACCAAACGTAGTAATGCCTTCAAGCCCTCAGCACAATGTCTGGTTTGATAGGTATTCACTATTACTCTCAGAGTTGCCTCAGTTCCTTTTTTGCTATTATTCCCACGTGCTAAGCTCATTTCCTTCCATGTAAATCCACAGGCCACAGCAGTACCCACCCACCTGCCCACATGTATTCCTGAAGCCTGAAGGCATCTTTTAAACGGTGTTGCCAGCTAAGGTTGTACAACCAAGGAGGCATAAGACNCTCTGGGCAGCAGCAGCATGGGGAAGTCTATTGAATTGAAAATCAATGACCTATTCAAATTGCCACTGATTGAGAAGCAAATTTAGGCCAAAAAATGTGAAGAGCGTATAAGGTTCAAGACCTTTTCCCAAGTCTGTTATTTACAGACCCCACTCCGACCTGAGCCTGGAAGCCATGAGTCTTGACTCTGCATACTTTTGGCACTATTTCAGGCTGCCTGATGGAATTCAACAAGAATTTCCTGAGAAACCGCACTAGGGGTTATGAAGGAGAACAAGGTGGCGGTCCTGCCAAGAATGGCAGAGCAACATCTTCAGGGAAACAGGAATTCACGGTGTTAAGACCTGTCTCTTATACACATCTAGACTGGTTTGATAGGTATTCACTATTACTCTCAGAGTTGCCTCAGTTCCTTTTTTGCTATTATTCCCACGTGCTAAGCTCATTTCCTTCCATGTAAATCCACAGGCCACAGCAGTACCCACCCACCTGCCCACATGTATTCCTGAAGCCTGAAGGCATCTTTTAAACGGTGTTGCCAGCTAAGGTTGTACAACCAAGGAGGCATAAGACCCTCTGGGCAGCAGCAGCATGGGGAAGTCTATTGAAGTCTCTTATACACATCTAGATGTGTATAAGAAGGCTGCCTGATGGAATTCAACAAGAATTTCCTGAGAAACCGCACTAGGGGTTATGAAGGAGAACAAGGTGGCGGTCCTGCCAAGAATGGCAGAGCAACATCTTCAGGGAAACAGGAATTCACGGTGTTAAGACTCTGAATGGAGTGCCAACAGTGTGCTGAGGGCTGTAAGTACTGCTTCTATTTCCTGAAGCTTCCATGGGGAAAAGTGGGATCNCTTCTAAGACTTCAAATGGTGATGAGTGAAGAAAGATAGTNGGGNTAGAGGAAATCACGGTGGCAAATGTCCAGATGTTGAGAAGGNGACAAGGAGGTAGAGAAGGAAGAAGGGAGGAGAGACCTAGAAAGAAACCTCAAAAACTGGACATACAAACAATAGACCTGAACTCTGATACACCAGGGTTCAGAAAAAGCCAGTCATTGAGAATGCCACACACCATGACAAGGCAGGGCAACCCTTGAAGTGGCATAGCCCCCTGCTGTCTCCACCCAACTCTCAGACCATCTGTCTTGAACCTACTATGGCCTCTCAAAGAGAGAATGGAGGGAAGAGAAATAGTAAGAATGGTCCTTATGGGGAAATCCCTCTCTGAAGACATCCCCATTCCTGGGCGAGTAGAATCAGGCAGGGATGTACCCNCCTCTACTCACAAGCTGAGGAGGTAATGATGGTGACTGACGTCATTGTATCTGAGCCTACCTGAAAAGAAAAATGAGCTCCCATGTTCCTAAATCTCTGCTCATCTCTGAAGTTCCAGTCAGCACTAACCACAACTTTCTTTCAGGCTAAAAGGATCCTGGAGCAATAGAAACAGCACTACTCCAATTTCCTTTACAACCCTGATAGGGTTGGAGAAAATGAATCATCCTGNCTCATTCTGGTTGGCTGTGTAATAAATCACCCCCAAACTGGATGGCCTGAAGCAAATTGTACTACACTCATAGGTTCTGGTGAGTTAGAAATTTGGAGAAAGTATTTCAGACATGGCACACTTCTACCCCGTGCCCCCTGGGGCCTCAGCTAGACACACTCAAGGCTAGAGGATGGAATCCTTGGGAGGTCTTTTCACTTTGGGTTGATGTTGGCTATCGGCAGAGATGTTAGAGTGTGGCCATCATGGGAGGGGGGGCGGGTGCAGGACCTGTACCCACTCCCTGCTTCTCATAAGCTGAGGAGGAAGTTCTCATTCTGTTAAGATGAAGTTCTAAGTATGACAGTACAAGAGAGCAAGCCAAAAGACAGTACAACCAGTCAGTGAGGTACAAGNGCAAGACAAGTCCCAAGATCATACTATAGGACATTTGTGGGCTAAGAAAGGTCTCATCAGTCACCCATTGCAAAGAGCATCATATCCTGTATCCTCCACCATGACGTCCACCAAAGGAGACATCAGAGTTTCCACTTAAATGTAATAAAATAAAACAGCATTCAAATAACACTCCACAGTTTTCAGATCTTGATGNCATCTAAAATAATCCTTTGCAGTAATTTTTCTCACACCATTCTACAGATGAAAAATACAAAATAAAAGTAAAGGTACCTGGGAGATTAAATGTAGACTCAGAATTTACACTCAGGATTTCAGGTTCCTAAGCCTACATTATTTTCACAACCCCTTCAAGTGAAGACAGGTTTATCCAATGGTTGGTGACAAATGCACGTGTGGCAATTAATAAAAAAAAAATGAATGTGTAAAAAGTATTCAAAAGTCATTTAACATGGTAATAATTCCAAAAATCATTATAAGAGTCATTCCAGTGTTTTATTGAAGTTTAGGGAAACAGAACAGTGATGAGGTTAGTGTTGATGAACAGGAGAAATCTCCTTACAATTGAGCCCAAAGGAACTCAGGAACAGAGAACTCTAAGGGCAACTGGCCACCAGCATGGAGCTACTCAACCAGAGCTAAGGAAGCTGTGAGGTTCACCAGGCCTCAGCAGTGCAAAATAAGAGTGTCAATTGTTCTCAAGTGTGAGTGCATCCAGACTTTGCCATGGGATGCTTGCAGTGGGCATTTTATATCCTGATTTCCTTTACGAATTGCATAAAGGTAACACACANATTTCCAATTGCAATGCAGATAACTGCACCAGGTACTAAGGAGATGAATTTTACCTTTAATTCTTGTATATTTTTCTTCAGCTACAGAATACTGATGAAAGTGTTGTGCCTAACCTATAAACATGCACAATTTCTTCTCTGCTCTCTCCATCACTGCTTCCCAACATTATCCCAAGAGACATCAGATCAAAACATATGAGGAAAACCATCTAGTGATCTTGCATCATTTTTAGAACTAATTAAACTTTTCTTAGAAACTAAGTCTTTATTCTTTCCAACTCAATGACACTGCACAGTGAAAAATGATTTAACCATTTAAGGCAGTGGTTTTCAACCTTCCTAATGCTGTGACCCTTTAATACAGTTCCTCATGTTGTGGTGACCCCCAACCATAAAAATTATTTTTGTTGCTATTTCATATTGCTACTGTTATGAATTGTAATATAAATATTTGATGTGTAGGATATTTGATACGCAACCTTATTGCTATGAAGAGATACCATGATTATGGCAACTCTTTTTTTTAATTTTTATATGCATTGGTATCTTGCCATAGGATGTCAGATCCACTGAAACAAGTTACAGACAGGTGTGAGCTGCCAGGTAGGTGCTGGGAATTGAACCTGGGTCCTCTGAAAGAGCAGTCAATGTTCTTAACCACTGAGCCATCCCTCCAGCCCCCTTTTTCAATTTTTATTTATTTTTATTTCATGTGCATTGCTGTTTTTGCTTGCATGTCTGTCTGTATGAGGGTGTCAGATCCCCTAGAACTGAAGTTACAGATGGTTATGATCCTGTCATGTGGGTGCTGGGAATTGAATCTGGATCTTCTGGAAGAGCAGCCAGTGCTCTTAACCACTGAGCAATCTCTCCAGCCTAAGCCAACTCTTATAAAGGAAAAACATTAAATTTGGGTGGCTTACATTTTCAGAAGTCTAGTCCATTATCATCATGGTGCAATGTGGTGGTGTGTAGGCAGACATGTGCTGGAAAAGTAGCCGAGTGTCCCACATCTTGACTTGCAGGCAACAGGAAGTGGTCTGTCTCACTAGGTGTGGCTTGAGCATATATGATACCTTGAAGTCCACCTCCCCAGTGACATATTTCCTCCAACAAAGTCCCACCTACTCCAGCAAAGCCACACTTCCCAATAGTGCCATTCCCTATGAGTTTATGGGGGCCAATTACATTCAAACTACCACAGACCTCAAGAGGGTCATGACCCATAGGTTGAGAACCACTGATTAAAGGTTTATGGTTGCCTTTAGAGTGTAGTAAATGGATTAACAAGAAAAGAACATTCCCCTTTCCTCACAATCTCTATGAAATGGTACTGTCAGAAGCAAACTAAAAATCTGTATGAGTTAGGTGTAAATCAGTACGGAAGAATGGTATTTAGATTTCAGGAGTGCAACTACTTTTCACTAAAACCTCGCCTTTTGGTAACCTTGCTTTCCCACTAAAAGCCTATAATGTTAAAGAGGCTGAATGATGGTCATTTATATCATCTCAGTATTTATAAATCTGTCCTAGATAGGTGCCAGAGAACAGAGACCAATTCAGTTCACATAATTCAATACAATTCTCTTTACTTCTCAGCTGAATAGAGAAATCGTCACTCTAGGGACTGCAATCTCCGGTTTAAAGCGGGCCATTAATGATTTACAAGGGTGACTTTTTTTCTGAAGGAAGAGAGATACAGTTTTGCATGGGTTCTCTTCAGGGCTGGCTTTTAGAGCATTGATATGAAAAGTTGTAAAATATTGTTCTTACACAGAACAGGGTTTGACCTCTCCTCTGGCATCCTGGCCTCTTCGCAGTCTGCTCGTTACATCCTTTTTCAATCACTTCTTTAATGGCAGCCCCTACCCTTCCTACTCTTCCCCAAGCCCCTCTAGGCTTGAGTCTGGATCTTCAGCCTTTTGTTACCCTTTTGTTACCGCATGGGATTTATGGGATATATACCACAGATAGCCACAACACCAGCTCTTAAGGGCTGGGTCCCTTATTATTCATGTCATATTCTCTCCATCNGGCCTCTCTCACTTCAGGAGGAGTTTAGTAAATGTTTTATAAATGAATAAGTAACAAATTAAACCAGGGGGCTGATATATCTCCTTGTCTGGATGTAGACTCTAAACTCAGCTTCAAAACAATGCCCAATGTCAGCAGCGGCTGAGCAGCCACCCCAGTACGTGTCCCTTACTTCTCTTCTTGTGTATAAACCAGTGTCCTTCAATATGTATTTACTGTGTATAGCTCTGCAAATGGACAACTGCACTAGACTACTACTTTTTCCAGATACTAAACTCTAGACTCCCAACACCTAAGAGATATTGTTGAGCTCCAGTCGCTAATCAATAAACTGATGTTGCCCTTAGCTTTCCATATATAAATACAATGTATGCTTCCCTGATTCCATGGCCCCAGCATGCCTACTAGGAAGCAGAATGGAAAAGAAGGAACCGGCCAGGGTTGGCAGCCCATGCCTATAATCCCAATACTGGGAAGGCAGGGCCAGGAGGATCAGGAGTCCAAGGTGATGACCCAGCTAAATAACAAGTTCAAAGCCAACCTAAGCTAAGAGAAATGCTTCCAATAGATTAAGTAAATAAAAAAGACATGAACAGGTAAATAAATTATACAAGAAAAGTTACATATGTATAATGCCCTTCAAGAGAGAAGACAGGGGAAAAAAGTATATGACAATAGTAGAAGGTATTAGTAGACCAAGAGCAGTTTTCTGTCTCTGTTCTTTTTAGTTCAAAATTATCCAGTTCTTTTAAAACTTCTCTTGAAAGTTTTCAATGTGTAAAGAAAAGTTTTGGAGACATCTTTAAAGTGGGCCCCGGGGCTTCCTGTGAGATCATAGATGCAAATCTCCCAGAGTCATAGAACTAACTCACTGGTCAGTCGCTGGAGTTCTCTAGGAAACTTCCCTCTATTTAAAAGGCCTGTGAGGATTACCTGACATCTTTCTGATGTCCACACATGATCTTCCAGGACAGCTCCGATGCTTTCTCTGGGAAACTAACCCTTGAGAGAGGTTTGCTAGCTAGTGAAACCACAATAAGAAAATTTTCTTTTCTAACAGACCTAGCATCTGAATAGTTGGTGCTGAAAACGGAAGTGCATCTGTGGCTCCTCCCTCCNTTGTTACCTTAGCAGACACAGCTAACAGGAAGTAGGGAAGCTTCTCAGTGCTCCACACGCAGAGTTCTCATGGGCTGCATTTGCAGCAGCTTGCAGATTGGAGAAACAATCCACCAGTGACCAACCAAGGCCTCCCTTCCCATCGTTTTCAAGCAAGGTTTCCCCCTGTTCCTTCCTTTATAACAGATTCTCCGAGGCCCTGCTAACAATTTCTTTCAAGGCACATCTGGTACCTGCCTGCCTCCCAGACGCAGTATGACTCAATACGGGGTTCCATTAGGGCTGCAGCTGCAAGCTGCTACAGAGTAACAAGACCCCTTCCATTTTTCTACTGAGTAGTAGCAAATCTACCATAGAGGTAGTATTGTAAAACAACAGGAAGCATTCCAGTCCCCTACTGTTTCTATAGTCACGGCCTCACAAGGTGCCTCTGACTTTGACTTATGGTCCCCTGTGTGTTGGCTGTCACAGCACTGCAACTGGAAGGACAGGTGGTTTACAGCAGCTAAGGGATGACCGGGCCTCTTACTATCTGTGTAGTCTCTTGCATAGGTTTGTCTCTTTACTTGGGATATCATACAGCATCTCTATTGGGAAAAACGACCAAACTCCCGCCATGTTAAAAAAAAAAAAAAAAAAAAAAAACCTGACACCTTGATGAGAGAAGAGCACCACCCCCAGTAAGTACCAACTGAACTACTTGCTATCATTCATTGTTGTATCTCCATCATTTGTTGTAAAATCTTATAAATGATGCTCCAATAAAATGTGGATTAAATGGATGAGTAAATGAGTATATTGTATTGTTGCCTTATTTTTGCATTTTATCGTATTTATGGGTGATGAAATTTAATATTCTCTATTAAGTAATGAGTCACTAAAACTGAGTTTATAAATGTTTCTACTCCCTGTGGCAAAAAAAAAAAAAAAAAAAAAATTGTTCCTGTGAAGAAAAGTTAGCCAGACCTGGTGTCACAGGCCTGTAATCCTAGCTGCTTGGGAGGCTAAAGCAGGAGGATTGCAAATTCCAGGCTAACCCAGCAACTTAGCAGGACCCTGTCTCAAAGTAAGTGTAGGAGAAAGCTGGTGATGTACTCCTGTGATGTAGCACTTGCCTAGAACCTGCAAGGTTCAGAGTTCAGCTCCCAGCACTGAAAGAAAGGGAGATAGGGAAGGACTGAATGACTGACTGAATGGTTACAAAGAAAAGTTGACGTCACAATCCAGATTGTCCTGATTTTTATATCATATATTGGACCACAGCTTATGCAGCCATTTAATACACATAGACCAAGGAGAGGCACATGGTGCCTCAGAGGCCAAACAACTGAAGAAATTATGGATAATACTTCCAAAGGAAGGCCCGCCTGACCAGAACATAGAACAATNTTCAGCATGGATGTAATAGCAAGAAAGCGAACCAGCAAATGGCAGCTTTGGGTGCCAGGGACGCTCAGGGCAGAGGTGCGGCCATCATGAGGAAGAATGGCAGAAAGCAAACCAGCAAATGGTAGCTGAGAACAGCATGATACAGATATTTGGGGAAGAATCCTTAGAACAGAAGATGTCTCTAAGCCCCTCTCACTAGGGGATAGAGGACTCTTGTATACAACCTGGGACAGTTGAAGGACTTGAAGGGTGAGCGGTAGGTAGATGAACAACGGTTTGAGGCAGCTAAGAAGGGACTAAACATGAAGAAGAATGACACTATAAAATTAAAGTACATTTTCCCACAACAAATCTTTGTTTCTTGGGGGTTATTTTCTACCTTTGAGAAAAGCGTTTATGTTCTCACTATTTGAAAATTAATCTGCACTGGTGAGATGCTCTCATGTGTAGAGGGGCTTGACATACANGCTTGACATCCTGAGTCTCAGAACACACAGCGGAAGGAGAGAACTGGCTCCCAAAGGGTGTCCTCTGACCTCAGCAAGCATGTGTGTTATGTGTGTACCTGCACTCACATATATATCACACATGCACACACACACACACACACACACACACACATTGAGAAAAATTTTAAAACAAAAATTAAATAGAAAATTATCTAAATAAACTACTACATCCAATGGCATGAACATGAGCTGTTGATCCTGCCTCTCTCTCTCTCTCTCTCTCTCTCTGTGTGGGTGTGTGTGTGTGTGTGTGTGTGTGTGTTTTAGAGGTGAGATCAGCAATGTCTATTGTACTGCAACTGAGCCCACATGAGCATGGCAGTGCACCCTTGTAATCCCTGCCCCGGAGATGAAAGGTTAGGGCAACCCAAGTTCAAGGCCAGCTTAGCCCACGGAGACTGATGGAGTCACTGGAAGACACCTTTGTGACTCAAGGACTCACATCATTTATTTCAGCCTCTGATCAAAACAGCACCTCCATCAAGTCCCCTATTTTTCCAGCCTGTTGCACAGCAATCCATTACGGTAGGGGGATCTATCAGACTAGTCATCTGTGCAACCGTTAGTTCCTGAGATCAAGCCATTCATTTGCCCTGATGAAAAATAACCTGAAACAATGGCTTCAGGAAAAATTTACAGTGTCCTCATGCAAGTTGGCACCATGTCATTGCAAAAGCCAGAGGGGTAGAGTTTCTGCTTTACCACACTACAAATCTTTCCCAGTGCACAAGGGAAGAAAGAAAAATACCAAGTCTTTGTTTGCATCTAAATGAGGGCCTTTTCCATCTCCTCATATACAGAACATAAAGGCGCTAACACAAGCAAATCACTTAATGCTCCTGTGTGCAAGCAACTCATAGGCTTTGCCCAAATTTTGAAACCACAGAGATAGTTATTTTCTTGACCAACACAGTCTGACAAGTGATTCACCACACCTTCTTCTACAGCAGCAAGTTGTAATAACCAAGATGCAGAGGAAGAAACAGTCAGTGCATGAGGAACAATGCTGTGGGTCAGGCCAGCNCTTTCCCCATCAAGCAGCATCCACGGCACCAAGAAACAGTACTGGAATTCTATGTATCTGTCACCAGAAGTTTAAAAGAATCAAGCTCTTTTGTTTTGTTTTGTTTTAGTGTTTTGAATCTTTAAATAATTTAAAGTAGCTTTAGGGTTGGAGGAAGGCTCGGTTGTTAAGAATACACACTGCTCTTGCAGAGGACCTAAGTTCTGTTTGGTTCCCAGCACCCA